>CM072170.1:19237695-19482695 GCA_036850595.1 Rhyacichthys aspro | reverse complement strand
TCCCTGAAAAAACAGGTTGGAATATCGTAAATGTTATTATGTCATGCTAGTTTTTATACATATATATCAATGTGTGTGTTCACATACCATACCACACCAACTTTATTTATAAAGCACCTTTAAAACTGTGCAGTCGGCCAAAGTGCTGTACACAAACAATAAAATAAATAAATAGAGGAGATAAAACACAAAACACAGTACAATACAAACACAATGCAATAAAACTGTAAAAGACATAAAACAAAACATTAAACACGCAATTAATAAATAACTCAGGTTAAAAGCACAAAAGAACTTAGAACATGAGTTAAGACAACAAAAAGATAAAATAAGTAAATAAATAAATGAATGACCACCTCTCACTCTGAGTTAAAAGCCACCGAGAAAAAGTGCGTTTTTAACAGTGATTTAAAAACGGGCAGTGAATGGGCTTGTCTAATGTGTAAAGGGAGCTCATTCCAGAGTTTTGGAGCAATGACAGAAAAGGCACGGTCTCCACGAAGTTTACGTTTTGTTGTGGGGACCATAAGCTGTAACTGATCTGCTGACCTGAGAGCACGGGACGGGACGTAAGGATGGATCAGATCAGACAGATAGAATGGAGCAAGACCATTTAAACATTTAAAAGTAAATAAAAGTATTTTAAAGTCTATTCTAAAACGCACTGGCAGCCAGTGAAGTGAAGCTAAGATCGGTGAGATGTGGTCATATTTGCGTGTTCCTGTTAAAAGCCGAGCAGCAGCATTCTGGACTAACTGCAAACGAGAAAGTGCAGTCTGGCTAACACCAGCATAAAGTGCATTACAGTAGTCCAGGCGGGTTGTCACAAAAGCGTGGATGACAGTTTCAAAATCAGTAACTGTCAGGAATGATTTTATTTTTGCTAGCTGCCTCAGCTGAAAAAAGCTAGCCTTAACGACAGAGCTGATTTGTTGTTGGAGTTTAAAATCAGCGTCCATTGTGACTCCGAGGTTTGTGACGACCGGTTTAACATAGTATGCCAAGGCACCCAGGTTGATTGGAAGGTTATTAGATGTACCACCGGGACCAAAAATCATCACCTCAGTTTTCCTGTCGTTAAAATTTAAAAAGTTATTTGCCATCCAAGCTTTAATGTCTTCTAGACAGTCCAAAAGTGCACTGGCAGCAAGTGGGTCGCTTCGCTTTACTGGTAAGTAAATTTGGCTGTCATCAGCATAAAAATGAAATGACATGCCATGTTTCCTGAGGACAGAACCAAATGGAAGCATGTACAAAGAAAAAAGTAGAGGCCCAAGGATTGAACCTTGAGGCACTCCACACTTCAGAGGAACCGAGGACGAAACAGACCCACCAAAATCTACACAAAAGGTTCTCTGACCCAAATATGACTTAAACCAATCTAAGGCTGAACCACGGATGCCCACCCAGTGTTCCAGCCGAGAGAGGAGGATACTGTGGTCCACTGTGTCAAAGGCAGCTGTCAGGTCCAACAGCACCAGAACGACAGAGTTACCAGAGTCAGTTGCAATAAGAATGTCATTGAATACCCTCAGGAGAGCAGACTCAGTGCTATGATGGTTTCTGAACCCAGACTGAAATGGTTCAAGGATGTCGTATTCATCTAAACATTCAATGGTGAGCACACACATATAAATATGTGTATGTATATATATATATATATATATATATATATATTTATATGTATTTATACATATGTATGTGTATATGTGTGTGTGTGTGTGTGTGTGTATATATATATATTTATATATATGTATGTGTATATGTATGTGTGTGTATATATATTTATATATATATGTATGTGTATATATGTGTGTTTGTGTGTGTATATATATATATATATATATATACACACATGTATGTATGTATGTATATATTATGTGTGTATGCATATATATTATGTCTATATATCGGTCGATAGATAGATATATAATGTACAGTGTTTAATTAAAGGTTTTGTATTTCTTTGATAGTAATCCATCTGAACACCCTGAGTCACCCTTTGAGCTGTGTGTCTGATTCAAGTGCATGTAAGGTAAGTACAAATGTTGGTCTAGGAGTTGCATTACACATGTTAAGTAATCAAATTGACAGTTTGCTTAATTTAAATTGGGTATGTATTAAATGCTTAGTGTGCTTCCAATTGGGAAAATTTAACCTTCTCAGAAAGGGTCTTCTAAGTCTGTATATATCATATTATTATTAATTATTCCTGAATTTCTTAAACACACTTAATTTAAATGAAAAGTTTTCAAGATTATTTTTGGTGTGATACAATTTGAGGATGTTTGTGTATGCATATAACAAAAAATAGAAAACTATATATTTTTTCCTTTTTTTAATTTATAGATGGGATGGCCCTGTAAACTATGCAGCACTGTTGTGCCATTGAAAAGTGATATTTTAAAGCATTATAGACTGCATCATGGAACCTTTGGACACAACCATGCCTTGCCTTGTATACATATAGATTGCCCATGCTCTTTTAAAAACTGGAGTTGCCTTCGCTCTCACTTGTCAAGATACCATCCAGAGGTTCACTCAGTTAACTCACCACAAGTGGCTCTTTTGTTTACCTGCCAATTGTGTCAGAAGAGTGGATTTCCTTGTGAATAAGATTTTTTTGAACATTTAGGCTATCATCTGAAGAATAATGAAACTGTAAAGTGTGTTTTTGATGGGTGCAATCACCAAACAAATGTTTATGGAACATTTGCTACGCATAAGCATAGAAAGCATACTCCACATAGTTCACAAGATTTCAAGGTAGGCATTTTATCCCAAACACAGTTAACAGAACCGGAGAGTACAGTTGATTGTGACACTGCCACAGAAATAAACACTGATGCAGACAGCCAAGTCTCTACAACCAATAAACAAGGAAGCAGTTTGGTTGTGGAGTATATAGCATCCCTCTTGTTGAAACTGGAAAGTCTTCATAACGTTTCAGTCCGCTGCATTGATGAACTGGTAGATGATCTTTACTTCATATCAAGTTCTGCAACAATCTCTGTGATCAGAGGTATTATTGTTTCTCATTTAATGCAAAACAACCAAACCATTGATGACACCTTAGTTACATCTCTTGCGGAAGAACTTTGTAAATCAAATCCTCTTAGCAGTGCACTGAAAAGCGAGGGCCCTTTGTCATCATCTTTTAAGAGACAGCAGTATTTTAAAGAGAAGTTTGAAGTTGTTGAGCCCGTTGAATACATCCTTGAAGCAAGTGACAGGAGTTTCCAGTATATTCCAATTCTTCAGTCTTTGATTCAGATTTTAGCTAACAAAAGTATTAGAGAACAAGTTTTCAGGAAAGAACATGACCAGTTGTCATCTCAATACAAATCCTATTGTGATGGTGCAGTCTACAAAGACAGTTTATTTTACTCTGATGAACCACGAATTCCACTCATACTGTACGTTGATGATTTGGAACTTTGTAATCCACTGGGAACATCAAGGAAGAAGCATAAGATTACAGCCATCTCGATCTACTTTAAACTCTGTATACCTGGCCCTTTTGTCTAAAGCAAGTGACATAAAAAGATTTGGCTATCATCAAGTATTTGCTCCACTGTTAAAAGATATTGCTATCTTAGAGCGTGATGGCATATATATCTCCGCTCTTGAAAAACATGTAAAAGGAAGTGTGTTTTGTGTCGTTGCTGACAATCTTGGGGCACACTCACTTTGTGGACTTGTGGAAAATTTTTCTGGACCATTCATTTGTCGATTTTGTCTTGGACAACGATCAGAGTTTCAGAGAAAAGAGGTGCGATCAGGTGCATTTCCTGCTCGCAGCAAAGAGAGCCATGCCTCTCATGTATTGACTGTAAAAGAAAATCCTGCTCTGACACACTGTTATGGTGTAAAAAAATCATGCCCACTGACAGACAATCTGAGCTACTTCCACTGCACCACTGGCTACCCACCAGACGTATTGCATGACATTTTTGAAGGCATCGTTCCCTATGAACTGGCTCTGTGCTTAAGTGTTTTCCTTTCTCAGAACTATATCACGTTGTGTGAACTTAACACTGCCATCTCACAATTTCCCTATAAATGGGCTGACAAAACAGACTGTCCTCAGCCGGTGCCTGTAACATTCTCTTCAAAAAAAAAGATTGGAGGAAATGCACATGAAAATTGGACGCTAATTAGACTTCTACCATTTATTATTGGACATAGAATACCTTTGAATGACCCAGCTTGGCTTCTGCTCATGTCTTTAAAAGACATTATTGAGCTTGTTGTTTCTCCACTTCACAATGAGGAGAGCATTGCTTATCTTGACTCAAAAATTTCAGAACACCGTCACAGATTCCTGGAAAAATTTCCTAATCAAGGGTTAATCCCCAAACACCACTTTTTGGAACATTATCCAACATTAATAAAAGCCTTTGGACCTTTGATTGCTTTCTGGACTATGAGGTTTGAAGCAAAACATAGCCAGTTTAAAAGGATAGTAAGGCACACAGGAAACTTTAGAAACATACTGCTGTCCCTGGCTAAGAAGCATCAACTTATGATAAGTTACCACCTGCATTCAACAACAGCCTTGCCTGATCTCATTGTTGGAAGAGTATCGTCGGTGCCATTGGATGTCTTGCATGCACATGTTCAGGAGTCAGTAAGGGATTTGTTTCCGTCTCTGTCTCACGTTCACCTGACCGAAACCGTCTCCTTTCATGGAACAAGGTATTCAAAAGGCATGATTGTGGCATATGGTTCTACAGCAGGTCTTCCTGATTTTGCTGAGATTATGCAAATAGCAATTTTGAGGGAAAGACCGTATTTTATTGTAAGAAAACAGATCTCCTGGTATGATGAACACTATCGTGGTTATTATCTGGACAAGACCGATCATATTATTCTCATTGAACAGCAATATCTCAGTGATGTGTGTCCCTTGTCACCTTATGTCGTTGCAGGGAAGCACATGGTGACATTGAAGCGCCACATCTGCCTCTAATACTTTTCTTCTTCTTTTTTTTTTCATCTTCTTGTTTTCTGGCATTCTAGATATGGACAGCAACACAACTGTAAGATTTCGGGTCCTTATTGATAATGAAGCCAGGAAGCTTATTCTCAGCAGTGGCATACCATCAACTGTGGATGAGCTGGTTGTGGCTGTCAAAGACTATTTTTCCATTCCCGCAGATATAAGTCTTCAATACAAAGATGAAGAATTTGATGACTTCTTCACCCTAACTACTACCAATGAACTTAAAGACAAAGACACACTTAAAGTTGTTTATATTCCATTTAGTCTCATGTTAACACCTGTCCATGTGGAAAACTCCCCTCGTGATGCTGATGTTAGCTCTTGTTGTGAGTCTGTGGACTCACAAGACACTGTGATTCTCTGTCCATCGCCAAGTGAAAGGCAGAACCCATGGCCTGCTGTGTTTCCCATTCCCACATTCTCATACAACACTGAGCTGGCATTGAGACAGGCCAATGACATTTATTTAAAAGAAGGCACCCCACTAACATCACCAAGTCTGAAATCAGACATCTTGGAGCGTCTTGCAGAGGCCATTTTTTCCTACACAGCATATCCAAATTATAACCAGAGATATGCAGTGGTACAGGCTCTTGTAGACAAACATCCCTGCTTGAAGGAGCCTGGTTCTATTGACGGAATTTATGGGTGGGAACAAAGCCTGAAGTACAAATGTGGAAACTACAGGACTAAACGGAAAGCTCTGGGAAGCCCTGAGGTCCTGATAAACTCACTGCGAAACAAGACACAAGATGAACAAAAAACTGCTAAAAATATTAAAAGACCAAAAAGAGCAGAAATAAATTACCTACCCCCTCACCCACCTGGAGAAACTGACGATACCCTTGAGAATCTGAGACTTGACCTTATTGAAGCGAGCAAGAAAAAGGACAATGTCAAGAGTATAAACTACATCATGGCCAGAACATACAGCAGGAGAAGACAGGAAGTGGTTACCCAGTCCCCAGGAGTGGCAGAGTTTAAGGAAAGATGGCCAACCCTGTTTGACCCTTTTCAGGTAAATGTCAATAAACTCGCAATAAAGTGATTGTGTTTTGGACAGTGATTTTTACCAGTGTTGTCCCTTTTTTAGTCATGGTTTAGTCCCGGTGTTAGTCCTGGTTCAGTCCCGGTGTTAGTCCTGGTTTAGTCCTGTATCTAGTCCTGGTTTTGTCCCGGTTCAGTCCTGTATCTAGTCCTGGTTTAGTCCCGGTGCCAGTCCCGGTTCAGTCCTGTATTTATTTCTGGTTTACTTGTTCAGTTGACCCCCTTTTTTAACATAGAAGCTTACATTTATATTTAATTACTGTGTAGACTTTACCTATTAAATATTCTTTTAAATAAATATGTGCTTTTGTTTACAACAGATTAACGAGGAGTTCCGAAGGTGCACTGCTGTTGGTCTAGAATCAACATTTATGTCTCACCTGGACAAGTACACTCCAAAACTTCTGGAACTGTACAGTGCTAAGGGAGGAGCAACTGGTCAGCGCATCAAGAAGGTCTTAATGGAACTGATACAGGTGTGTGAAAAGTTGTTCAAATAGTAAGGAAATGCATGTTTGTGTGTATTTCAATTCCTGTTTAGATTGCAATGCATTGTAAATATCCATCTTCTTCCGCTTATCCGGGGCCGGGTCGCATTGTAAATATTTTGTTTAAAAAAAAAAAAAAAAAGAACCACAATTTTTAGTATTAGGGGGGAAAAAAAACCATTTTCCAACCTCTGTTCATTCCCACGTTAATTTAAATATAAAAGGTTGAACGCACAAATTTAGTCACAAGAAATGCTATGTATGTTCAATTTTATATTTGTGTCAATTTAGCCAAGGTGTTGCAGTGCAGAAGTCTTTCAGTCAGAAACCATTGCTTTGCTAAAATGTCAAATAATAAACTGAGCGTATTTTCTTCATCACACCTCCAGGATCCCACAGCCTCTATGTTGAAGAAGAGGGATGTTACTTTGAGATGTCTGTTCGAGTATATGGGAGAGAATGGAAGTGAGCTCATCTCTGACTACACCGTAAGTACTACTGGAGAGCAGGGTTGTGTCTTGCCTGGTGCACAGTTTGTATTTTCAATGCAAATATTGGGGGGAAAAGATTTGGTCAGCAGTAAAACAGTATTGATTTTAATATAATAGATCTATAAGTCTACAAATCTTAAATAGACTCAAAATAGGTCATAATGTTTTTTTGACATTTGCATTCATTTATATTACAACAAATCAAACCGAATTATTTTGTTTGCTATTAAGGGTCAAGCGGAGATTGACGCGCACGAGGAACTAAAAGCAAAAAGTATGAAAATCTGCGTTTGTCACGAACCAGATGCTGTCGGCATAATCCTCGAGGGAATTCCTATTCTTACTGACCTTGGAAATCTGACCAGAGCATGCTGCCTTCTACTTGGATTAACATACGTCCTAAATCTGCAGTACCCTTCAAAACTGGTCAAGACCTTTGAGGTTTTTCAAAGACTCTTTTTAGGATTAGACACACTACGCCCCAAACCAACTGCCAGATTCATGGGTCTCAAAAACAAACTTTTAGCCTAGACAGACAAGACTTTCACTCTGCAATTGCTGTTTAGTAATGTGAATGTGTGAAGTAATGTGAAGAACTCACAAATTGTTAAAGCAGTATTTGTTTGGTTCTCAACTCGACTGTTTTTAAAGTGGAGCTTTCAAATCTGAACATTGTGATGCAGCCTTTCAAAAAGAAGTTGTTTAAAAGTGTCTCATTAGAGATGTGCCAAGTTAATAAACGCTGAAAATAATACATGTGTTGGCATTATTTGAAACTACATGTGTTTAAATTACAAAAAGACAGATTTGCTTAAAAGCAATAAAATTAAGTAGTTTGTTTAGTTTAATTTATATAGTTAATGTAACTTATTTTTATTACGTTTGATGTGCTTAATACATTGATGGATTTGATGTTGGTTTTACTTAATTTCTTCATAGTTTCTCATAGATGATATTTAATAATATCAAGTTTGCCACAATCCGTTTTATTACATTTTCTAAAAGCAAAATGTAGGTTAGTTGGTTAAACTTCGAAAAAATGCTTGGAAAATGTTGTCTTAATTTTATTAAGTTTGACCCAGGTAAGATTTTTTACAGTGTATGTATGTATGTATATATATATATATATATGTGTGTATGTATGTATATGTATATGTATATGTATATGTATATATTAAATATATATATATATATATATATATATATATATATATATATATATATATATATATATATTTGCTGGTATTTAAGTGATAAATAGTAATATAATATAGTGGTATAATGGTATGTATAGAGTATAAAAGTGTGCATATGTATGTTTGTATTAATTAATTTAATTAATTATGTCTGGACTGGACAGGTGGGGGTAGGAACAAATAAGCTGACGCTTCATCCTACTCCTTTTCAGACATGGCTTAACTGTTGATTTTTTTTTTTTTCATTCTAATTTGGAATTTATATGTGATATTTTTTTTGTTGGGGGGTGCCATTTGTCTGAAATAAATGGAAAAAAAAATGAAAATCAAACCCCAGGATCCAATTTCAGTTTTTGCCACCTTTCGGCCTTGGATTGAGGTAATTCAAATTTAAAGCCGTCGTTGGAGCAACAATGCAAGGAGGAGGAGTAGAATGTGTCAGTATGCTCACATATCCGCTGGTTGGCCAATTGCGTTAGACCTGAACCTTTAAGAGAAGGTTCTCTAACCTGGTGTGACCCTTTGGTCGCTTTGTTTGTAGACTTCTGGCACACACAATGCATGCATGAGGCTCCACTTCATGGGATATTTCCCGGTCCATGCTGCATGCTTGTGTTGAAGCTCTTGTAAAAACAAGAGTGCTTGTTTTTACAAGAGGTCTTGGTAATTCACATTTTGCCTGGAAGTATATGCTACTAATTTAAAAATGTCTTTAGTAATGTCTAGGCTGAGGAGGCCACTAACAGTGCCGGGCCTCCTGAGTGTGTGTGCCGCGCTATTTTGAGCCTTTTGATATGTATTGTCTCCTTTGACATAAGTGCATGGAATATTCAGAATCATATGTAGCAAACTCTTAAATTATAGGAATTGAAAGGCAACAAGCCACCCCTTCGCTTCTGTTCACCTTCTCTTCACCGTCCCTTTCCCCTTCGCTCCATCTGTCTCAGCCCTCACACTGAACTATTGAGTAATCAGTCCATCCGAGGCAATTCACCATTTTGAGGTGTGAGTCGAGGACTTTCTAATCCACCTCTGTGACTGACACTCAATAACGACTCCTGGATTTGGGGTAAAACGCCCTTGGAACCTATGCACAACCAAGCCACTACAACAGCTGGTGGGATAATTAACTCTTTAATGCCTTGATCTTTTTGTGACTGTGGCTGGTATTGGCCCGGTGTAATGACTGAAATGATATTGAATATTGCCCTGAGATTAACATGTTTATTTAAACGTATGAGGGAGTGAGTGTGAATGGGATTTGAACTGATTTTATAATTTTGAAAATTTTTTATTTTAATTATTAATTTTTATAGCTAAAACTGAACTAATTAAGAAATAATAAAGATTGTGTATTTTTCTACTTCTGTGTCTCTGGTCCACTCAGTTTGGTGAACCTGTGTTGTCCTTTCTGTATTCTGGGCTAGATTCAGATGGTCCATTTTCCCTGATATTACACCCAGGGTGCTCGGTCCTACAGTTTTTGGTGTATGTGTCAAAATTACAAAGTCAAAATTTAAGTCTAGTCTCCAGCCCTTAGAGTTACGACATGTAACTATGTTAGTATGTACACTGATAGAAATAACAAAAACATGTAATTTAATATGTACACATTTTGTATTTAAAAATTGTGTTTCCTCATGTTAATAAAAAAAAATAAATAATAAAACTTACGCTTTAACAGTGATAAAAAATGTTTTGTAGGCTTAAAAATACATTCTTTTATGTCTGTACACATTTTACATACAACCAAATATTTTTAAACAAATATTAAAAATGATCATTATTACTTTCAGAATTGTTGACATTAACCTGACGGAGTTGACGCATATATGACAGTGTTGACAAAAGTTTCAGTTGCTAGTATTTGCAAATGCATTAAATTATTCAGCTACAGTATTAATAGTAATATATATATATATATAATATAATATATTCTCTTTTTTTTTTGTAAAAATGTCAACTGTAGTTTTAGCCGTTTCTAAAATTAGGAGTGTGAAATGTTGTAGTCAGAACAAAAAAAGAGAAATGTGCATTTCTTCATGTTCAGTGAAAGGACTAACTGAGCACAGATAGTACAAAATAAGCCTAGTGGGGACAAACAGAACTGCTGGAGATGAAGCATACTTATGTTTCAATGTAGCGACACAACTGTGGAACCTTATAAAAATGCATGTGTCAGTGAAAAAATGATATACTAATTAAGTATTTATAACTAAGTTTTTATTTTCAAATATTTTATTGCATATTTTTGGAATAATACATTTTTTTTAATCTTTTGGACATAACCTAGGACATGGCCTTTTAAAGTGAAATGGGAAAACAAAAAGATTTACTGTGATAAAAAGTACAATTCATTGAATTTAATATGACAATTGTGCTTAAACATTCCATAGCTAAACCTTTATAGTCTTAAAAGAGTAGAAAATATTTTTATATCACATACATTACATAATTTTTGGTCTAAGGACATGTTTTGTCCCAGTTCTGAAGAATCAGTGAGATATTGAAATATAATAATTGTCATTTTGAGGTGAGCTCTCAAATATCACAGCTGGGATCAGAGGGAGTGATTTCTCTTGTGGCTTCAGTGACACTGAATATTCAGGCTTTTACAGGTGTACAACAGGAATATGATCTCTTTTAAATAACGAATTGCGCTTCACTGGACCTCTGCTACACCTCTAGGGTCAGAGACAGGCCAAAGACCATACATCAGTTTATGGGATAAGAGTGCTTTGCTCTTGTGGCAGTATTTTGATGATTATTGATAATCACTAATGATCTTTTAAGTATGAGCTCCACTGTACACATTGACAGTCTTTGTCAAGCATAAGAACTGTAGATATCATTTCCATAAACCATTCATCACAACACACTCATTATAAGTCCTTCAACTAATGCAGCACTATTGCCATAAATCATTCTTTAATCAATTCACTCTTTGCTGTTATTTATTAAATCTCTGCTGACTGGCTCTTAAAATAGACGCTATGTGTGCTAATTTTCCCCCTTTTTTATGTGTTTAGTGTGCATCAATTTTAAAGTGTTAGTTTGTTCATAATAAAATATTTCTGATGCCTGAAACAGTTGTTTCTCAAGTTTTCTTGCATGTCCAAAGCAAATGACTCCATGATCAGTTTATACTTAATCATATTAACAAGGCTTTGTTTGTTGGTTTGTGGTGTGGCCGTGGTGTGACTGACATTTTGGGTTTCTTCTGGGTCCATAAATCTGCTGTAACTCTTGGAAACATTGTCTTACTGGAAAGAGGATTCAATCTCATAACCTGAACTCAACTATGTCAATATAAATGGAATCTTTAAATTATCTTTCTTTGCCTCCTAAAAGCAACCCTAAAGGTGAACCCTAAAATTTGGCCAAAAATTAAAACAAACATTGGCGCACACATCTAACATTTGATGCCATATAAACATAAAAGTCTACAGAAGCAACGCTACAGCCAAATGGAAACTGCTATTTTGAATTGAATATACAACCGCCCAATATGCATCATTCATACCTTGATAAAGGATTACATGAGTTTTTATCAGAGGAACATTTAACTTGGTTGGTTCCGTGCCATCTGATTCAAAACATGTGCAGCTCTCACAGTATCTGATTTTACTCAACATTCACACAATAGTTTGGAACTAATTACAGGTTAACATATTAGGCTGCTAAAGATCAGAGATTTAAGTATGCATGCCGCCAAGAAGCAGTCCATAATATTGTTCCATAAAGTCATTATTGATCTATACCATCCGCATGGATTTTGGTACCAACAGTAAACTGGCTCCTACGATGTCTTTATATTTTGCAGTCATAAATTGCTACTTATAATGTATACAAAATTTTCATTGTTTCATGTATTATAGATATGCATTTTTCCCTTTAGTATAGTTATTTGTATGTATGGTGTTTTATGTATAAAGTCTTCTGAAAATATTACACTAACACAATGTAAAGTAGAGATTATAATCCATAAATCCAAAGTCAGATTGTAAAGACCTGTAATGATCAGCCTGTCATTGTGGAGCGGTGTGTCGATGTGGCAGATTGGACCAAACCCCCAGTCCCACAGTGTGTGTGTGTGCGCTGGCCCAGACCGGTGTGTTTGTGTGTGTCTGGGTGTCAGTATTAATGAGGCCAGATTTCATTTCCGATGAGCGATTATTTGACTGTTCATTTGGCTAAGATTTATGATGCGACCCTATATCTGTAGCCTGCAGCACTGCTCTAGTCTTTAATAAAGGGAAATGAACACATTAATCACCCTGTAGCAGTCAGCACAGAAAGCACAGGGACACCATCCAATCTGCAGCCGCATAGAGGATATCAGCACCAACCGTTCAGATGCCTTATCTACACCAGGAGAAAAATTACTTGTCTCACTAACATGATTTAAAAGCCTAAAAATACTGTTTCAAACAGCAGCCTTTTGGACTGTGCATGAACAAGCAACGGTTTCTTCTACGGTTCTTATGGTCACCACAACAAAGACACACTATCTTTCCAGTATTGCACAGAGAGCACATTGAATAAAAGCACAGGTACTGTAACATCATGTGACATGATACAAACTAGAACACACTTCAGGGTTCCTTATCAAAAGGCGGACCAAGGGTTCCCAAAAGAATAGAAAAGAAAATAATAAGTAAATGTTGGTGAGTGTGTGGTTTTGAGGATCATTGAAATTATGTCAGTATCTGTGCTGCCAACAGGCTTCTAGATTCTATTGATGCTCCAAGCCAAACCAAGTTTTTAGTCTTTTTGACACTTAAGCCTTTGATGTTCAAATGACTGGACCCTACACTCCTCCGCAACGGGCCCAGAAATGACCCGTATTAGAAACAGTTTATTAATATATAATTTTGGCAAAAATTATTTGCCAGAATTGTATTTAGTTTTAAATGCTGGTCTACCTCACATGATTTGAAATCATAATTACAATATCATACCACATGAATTTCAACATACAGCACCCACATCCAAATGTTCTTCTAAGATAAAAACACACACGCAGAACCAATCACTTATCAAAATCTTAGTCCAGAATAAACAATTAAAAACCTAGAAAGGAGCCATAATGACCTGTTGGCTTTTGTCCATAAACCACCAAGGAACCCTCACATGCACACTCACATCTATGCACAAACCTGCTTAGTGTTCCTGTTTTTTAATTTAGTTTTATATGGTTTGATGGTTAGATTTATAATAAAGGAAGGCTAAGGCCGAAACATGCTGTTAACTGTGTTCTGAGATGATGAATTATGTTCTGAACATGCATGGATGAAATTTATACTTAAACATAAAATGTTATCATTTTGAATATGTAAAAGCATAATGAATTATGAAAAATAAGCTGTGCATATTTATGTTCATTTATTCATTTTCATACTCTAACCATTGTATGGGGTAATGTATAGTAATAGTAATGACTACAGGTCAGCAGATGGCACTGTTCTTCAACATTCAAATGCAATGTAAAGAAGGTGTATTGAAATTACTAAAGATCCAAGTCATAATCAAAGATTACAAAGAAGGCAAACCCTTTGTTCAGATGCCTTCTTCATAACCTTTTATTTAAAATGTTTTAAGGACCATGAGTGCTCTATCTGCATTCTCAGTCTAGTGAATCTTGATGTTAGTGTTTTATCCTTTGCATCAAAACATTGTGATTGGGGTTGAACAATGAAACATATTATTTTATGCTATATAAATAAATGAAGCAACATCATTGATAGTTATTTGCTTGTGCCTTAACCCTTTGAAATTAAAATTATGATGTATTAAACTTGTCATCACACTGTTAAAGAGCACTAAATGTCATCTGCTCAGTGAAACATGTTTAAACAGAGATAATAATTTTCCAGCCTCTGGCACAAATCTTGACAAAATTTAGTGCTGCCTCAGTGTAGGACATTATGAAAGTTAGATTCAGGCTCAGGTGCAGTCAGTGCAAAGTTCAACACCGCCATCTACTGGATGCCTGCATGTAAACAGCCACATCCTGGAATTCAGAAGGAAAAAAAAATTAAAAAAATCTAAATGTATTAGGCCATTAAGTTACATTAATTTAATATCCCAAAAAACATTATCTATTCTGCATAATTTTTTAATTGATATAATATTTGACAGCAGCCAATGAAAACTTATTATGTTGTCTAAATGTAAATTTGATATTGCAATACAGTAATTCTATAATAAAAAAAAAGATGGGGTGTGTATATATATATATATATATATATATGACATGATCTTTATTTGCAGGTGAAGCTGCTGTAGGTGAGGCTGCAACATGTGAAGAAGGTCCAGGTCTCTCTACGTCACAGGTTTGACACAGATCTAGTCTTCACGTAACAGTGGCTCACAAGGTTCTTGTCCAGCGGCGCTCTTCCTCACAGGGCACACAAAGACAGGGACAAAATTAAAAAAACTGTAATTAATGTTAAATAAAATTCTAATACGAAGATGTTTCTGCACAGTAAACAAGCAGAGATTCTGAATGTGTGACTAAATACTTGCTTCTTAATTCGCTATTTGACAGCAGCCCACACAGTTTCTGTCACTGAAAACATATTTTGTTTGTCTGAATTTAACAGTGAAGAGCTGGTGGTGGACAAGTGGGCATTTTCTCATCATACACCAAAAGCTATGTATTTGGATGTCAATTTGTGTGTCTGTTGCACAGAATGTGCACAGGTTGGCAGGTCTGCATCATGGCCGATAGAGCACATATATTCATGTGATGTCTGGCACACTATTGGAAATATGAAAATTAATTTTAACATGTCACATAGTGATAATCAATTTACTTTCAAGTCCACTATTCTCCACCTCACTACCATCCACCTCACATCTCTTAACTTCACAATACACCAAAAAGAAGAGCAACCCCATCAATTCCTTTTTCTATCCAGAACTTCTCCTGTGAACAAGGCAACAATATATCTTTCTGGACACTTAAAAAGTGAGCACAAAGAAAACAACAGCTGTTCTGAGAAGTCCTGTCAGGGCTGAGCTAACAGAGTTAAAGCTATAGTCCATAACTTTTTCAAAATCCAGGAAACGATTGAGCGATATGAATCCCTCTCCCACTCGGAAGCCACGACCCCTTCCTCGTGCACGTCACAGTAATCATTTCAGCAAAGTCCTCGTACTTACAATTGATTTACAACCATCAGCTAAAGTAGCTGAGATAAGACTTCATACCTTTCACCTTTGCCTTTGTTTCACCAATTTCAGATGTGAAATGTAAAGTTGATCGTTTGTTACAGACACACCAGTTATAGCCGTTACTCAACGGTGCAACGTGTGCTATCTTTTACTTGTGCAGTATTTCAGCCCTTTATGACCATACAACCTTCCCTGCCACATTCCCAGTCTGTGCCAGTCCCAAGCTTGGGAAAATGGAGAAGGCTGTGACAGGAACGGCATCTGGCATAAAAATATTGCCAAGCTATCCCAGATGGGAATATATATAATATATATATATATATATAAAAGAGTGAGTGAAGAGAACAAAAGAAGTGGCGGATACCTGCCACACATACAGCTTTTCATTCCTCAGGTAAACAGGTAAAGCAGATTTTTTTTTTTTTAATTTAGGAGTACACAGATTTTTGTGAGACAACTGAAAGACTAGGAATCACACACTTAAAGGTCCCGTATTATGCTACATCGACTTTTCTGAGCTTTTAACCATGTTATAATGTTGTTTCTACCTCAAACACATACAGAAAGTTGTGTTTTGTTTCATTCGCGCATGTTTAAGTAATTTATTTAGTTTGAGCTACAGTCCTTGTTTCACGCAATGACGTCAGTATGTGAAGTAAACCACTCCTCTCCAGGAAGTGCTCCTCCACACTCCTCCAGCCCCTCTCTTCTGCACTGTCAACAAGTGCCGTGCTCTGCAGCTCAGACACAGAGAAGCATCGCTGCTACTGTGTTAGCTTACTTACCGTCAGCAACATGTATTACTAACAAGTATTACTGCATAGCTCTACATATTGCTAGGCTACTTTATTATAGTTCTTTCAATATACTGCACAACAGCTACCTTAGGAGTCTCCAGGCAGCATACATTCTCAACTTCAGTAGGCATTGTACGGCCATTTCCACATGTGCACCTATAAACAGAAGCAGTTAACACGCGCTATGCTACGGGCTACACCATAGAAACATACAGAATAAATAGTTTCTCATTTACCAAGCAGAAACGTCTTGTAGAAGCCTTCGAGGTCTTTGTGTTTGCTCATGTTCTTCGAACTCAGAGTCAGACTCTGGGTCGAAGATATACAGCTCAGTTACTCTCAAAGCCATTGCTGAAAAAGTTATTACTACGGTGTACCGTGTTTACTTCAGTCTGTTTCCAGCGCTAGCTCTAGCGTGACGTCATGAGTGGGCAGAGCCAACACGGGAGAGCTGAGCCTTAAAGTGACAGCGCCAAATCAGACCGTTAACTTTTGACTCATGATGAGAGCTCATCCAAACCGCTTGTATAAGATAATTATTGTGTGTTTCATGTTGCAAAATGTGATATGGTAACCTAAATGTAACCAAAATACACTGTATAATGTTCAAAATAGTATAATATAGGACCTTTAACAACTGCACCTGCTGAGGGATCAAACATGATTAAAGTCAACTGAACACATTAAACTATTGCAAGGGCCACTCTCCTTCTCTTGCTGTTCACCATCGTTTTAATATTCCCGCTACTTCCTGTCATCTTCTGATGACATTTCCTGTGTCCCACCCTCTCTTTTTCATTGGCGGTTGGACCCACCCCCCACCCCTCCACACACACACACACACACACACACACACACACACACACACACACACACACACACACACACACACACACACACACACACACACTGGACGCACAACAGCAACAGGAGGGAGGAGGAATCGATATAATAATAATAATAATGATGTAATGTCTCTGTGAGCCATCTGGATCTTGTTGCTGGCTCACTCTGGTCTCACTCTGGTCTCAGTTTGGTTCTTGAGTCTAGTTTAAAGCAGCAGAACCACCAGTCCCATGAGCATACAGAAGGCGATGGTACAAACGATGAGTCCAGTATAAAAGCCCAGGTTTTCCAGAGTTTCCTTCAGCTTCTTTCTGGTGCTGCTCTTGTCTGGCTTCTCTTCGGTGCCAGCCTCTTCCACCTCGCTCTCAGACTCCTCCAAAAGCACTTTGATGAAAAACTGGGGAAGGATAGAAACTTCCTTGTCGGTGCATTGGGACAGAAACTCCTCACTTATGAAGATCTTTCTCCGATCACTGTCGAACTCACAAGTTGGAGTGAGCTCTGGTGTTTTAGGAGATTCTGATGGCATTAAATCTCCTTCCTGGGCTTTGTTTGTGCCCAGTCTGAACCGCTTCAAAGAGAAGCCTTTTTTTTTGGCTCTTTGTCTTTGCCTTTTCCGAACAGCCGTTTCCAGCTGAACTTAGTGGAGTGAGTTGTTGGCTCCACTTCAGGTTTGGACCCCTCAATCTCCTCCAGAAGCTCGTGGACGTAAACCGACGGTAGGATCGATAAATCCAAGTCTGAGCTTGGGGACTGAGCCCGGTCTGGAGTTGAGGATGGTCCTGGAGTCACCTCAATCCTGGAGCTGGTCCCAGACTCCATTAAAGGAGAGATTATCTCCACCTGATGAAAGACAAACAGAGGAATATATAACATTAGAAATGATTCATGGCAACAGTAAAACTCACAAAATCTACATAAGTTTAGATAAAAAGGTGTATTTTTGTCTTTTTTGAGTTCAAGTTAATTAGTGTCTTCAAGATTCTACAAAATCCAACTAAAACAGAACTTTTTCTAAAACGTTTTTTACTTCTTAACAAAACAGAAACACATCAGTTGCATTTTTCCCTCAAAATCTTCAGACATTTTGCACAAACCCATCTGGTCTCATACCTGTTCCTCCTTCTCAGGGGTCTCCTCACATGAAAAAGGGTGGGCAGGTGTTATCTTGCCCTTTTCCTCAGTTTCCAAAACTGAAATCATCGTAATCTCTTAGTTTTTTGAGCTTTTACTCAGTCACTTATCAAAGTATGTGCGTCTTTGACGAATGTCTCCAACAGAATACCTGAACTGGCTCGGAATTTGTAAAACAAATGGAACAGAATCATGTGACCTGTTGATGTCGGTCGCCGCGGTTACACATATTTAAACATAAACACATTTACACATAAGTATAGTCCTATTTTATTGGACTTTTTGAAACAAATAATTGTTTGAAAAGTTTGAGCTGCTCTGCTGTGGCTCCTGGTTGTAAAACTAAATTATTGCATATGTCTTTTATTCCAAGAAATGTGAAGCATAATTCAAAGCCTGTCCTCCTTTTATTTTTGATTAAATTTGATCTCAGTGATGACAAAAGCAAGTTAGAACTGCATCAAGAATTATTGGCCAAGATCTGCTGAATATGTATTTGTATTTGATACATAGATTGATTGATTAATAGAACGCTTCGTTCTCAAAATGCAGGGCTACTAGTCGTTCCTAGAGTTTCCAAAAGTACAATGGGAGGTACAGCCTTTAGTTACCAAGCTCCTGTTTTATGGAATCAACTTCCAGCTCTCGTTAAAGAGGCAGACACAGTCTCTATATTTTCTCAAGAAGATGTACCAGCCCAGAAGAACCAGTCCTGGACCTGGATCTGCTCAGTCTACTCCAGAGATGGTCAGTTCTGTTGATGTTCCTCAGGTGGAGACCACTCCCCCATTGACACCAACACAGACCCTTCACCTGCTGAACCAGACTGATCCTAGTCCAGCCTCTCATTGGGTCAGACTCTGGTGAGACCCTTCCTCTCAGGGATACTAACTCATCAGACCAGTCGACTGTAGAACTAACAGTCCCTTCAGTTTTCATCCCTTTAACATTCAACATACTCCACTAAACACACACACACACACACACACACACACACACACACAAACATGTTACATACATGTCGCTTGGGTCAATTTGACCTATTAAGAAATGAAATGTCTTTTTCACACATGCATGTGCACAAACATATACACAAATTTAAAAAAACAAAACAAAACAGCTTACACTGCAAAAGTTTTAAAATGTATAAACTTGATATTTGATAATAAAAACATTACACTCTTACTCCCAGATGCATATTTCCTACATATAAGTACAATGGAATGTGCTGAAGACTGTAGCAGCTCAACTGGAGCCTCTGAGCAGCCTCACAGATTGTGTAACTTATGGTTGACGACATGGTCAACCAAAGTAGCCCCATTACATCTGGAGGAGTCACTTTTTTCTTCCGATCTGTCTCATATCACTGTCTGATACTCCTTTTCTTCTTCTGATCTATCACTTGATCTTTTATTCATACACCTAGTAAGACCTTTCTCAAATATTGTCTATCATCCAGGCCAAAAAGCAACTGACTGCTATTTGTCCTCGCTTTGAACAATAGGATTGGTCACGTGTCTTCAGGGTTTAGATGTTTGCTTACTGAGTGTTGTATTTTTTTTTTGCCAGTGTTTAGACTTTAACAAACAAAAAACTTTACTTTTGTTTTATATAGTAGCATAAAACACTTTGTTGCACATAGTTAGCTAGCACTATAGTTAGATAGCTCAAATCTGGGCTGTTCCTTTGCTCTTTGGGTGTAAGTTTAGAAATCTATCATTTATTTTTATATGCAGTGAGAAAGAAATTCAAACACCATAATAATAACAAACAAAATGTGGCTTTAATGTGGTCCTAAAATTGTATGTTATTTCAATTGACACGGCAGATGTGACCCAGTGCATATGGTTTTTTTTTCCTCCATCAACCAACATGCCCCAATGAAAACGTCAAACTTATAATAAAAACATTATTTAAAATTATTTCATTTTATTGTATTGTGTATATTATGTTTTTCCTAATAGAAGAAAAGATTAAAAATTATTTTCCGTCTGAAACAAGATAATTATCTTTAAAAGAAACATGATCTGTGGGTGTTGGTAAACTTGATTACTTAAATATTGAGTAAACTTTTGATAATTAAGTTCAAGAAAATGAATGCAAAACATTTTTGAGGAAAAAATAAAATAGCACTCCTTTTAGATGGTTAAAATTTTTAGCGAACAATATTGTTATTCATTATTGTCCCCTAAAAAAATGAACATAACAGGAGGGTTAACTTAACGCCATGGCTTAGGATATGATAGCAAATTAAGAGGATTATATCTGGAGCTTTGCACTCAGAAGTAGTAGTTAAGAAAGACTATTAATTTAAACTATGCCAGAGATGAGTCTTCTGAATAGATCTTAGAAATTAGAAATATTTGTTGCATGAGCTTGTTGCTGGCCTAACAGCCTCCCAGCCTTATCACCATGTTCAAAATGAAATTGTTTAGATTGTTTAAGTTGTTTCTCTACAGTATGAGTCATCATGAGATCTTGTTCCGAGTGTAATAACAAACGTTTATTGTAAACATTAAAGGATGGAGTTCTAGAGTATAAATCATCTAGTTTTAAAAGCAGCTCTCTTATAGATAATATTCTTGCCTGTTCTGCTTTTTTATCATAGATGTATGAAATAATCTGTCTGCAAAGAAAGGCCTTGAGAGCTTCCCACAGGGTTCCACTACTGACCTCTAAATTATTGTTCCGTTCCAAATAATCTCGAATCTGGGAAGCTATATACTCTTTAATTTTATCATCTGACAGCCATTTAAATCCCTACATCTTGAAAAAATGATCATTATCCCAATTTGGTGCATAAATGCAGATTAGAATGACTGGTATATTATATAACATGACCAAAACTATGACAAAACAGCCATTTGTGTCCAGAAGAAAGAAATTGTTTGGCTCAATTTGGACATTCCCATTAATAATAGTTGCAGCTCCTCTAGATTTGTTATCAAATTTAGGATGAAATACGTGATTTATAAAAGTCGTCTTCATACTAAAAATCAGTTGAAATCCTTTTAGTTAGCTTAGCAAGCTTGTCAAGACCTTACCAGCCTCGGTGGCCTTGTTCAATCCTTGGACGTTCCATGAGATCAGACGCCCGCTCAGGTGTTAACCCATACATACGAAGATATATGCTCCCCTACTCTCACACACTGTAAGCGGTTGGTTAGGAAGTCCTAAGTGCAATTAAACAATGAATTGCACAGTCCAAGATCTGGAATGAACTACACAATATCATAAAATGTCTTCAACTTTGCATGTTTTTAAAAGGAAATTGAAGGACCAGTGAAAATATACCTCTTTTGTCCACAACTGGGGAGCTTTATCTTCAACATCGTCATCTTAAGATCATCTTCTATTACATCATCTTTTGGCTTTTGTCAAATAATTATTTATATGGTTAAGGCCATTTACAATCCACTTGGAATGCTGTGTAATCTGTGTTTAGGATTGTGCGGTACATTGCCTCATGATCTAGTGCAGTGGTTCTCAAACTTTTTTCAGTTAAGTACCCCCTAAAATATATATATATTTTTAGCCAAAAAATTTATTTCAAAAAGAGCTGAAAATCCTCACTGTGCAAAAGGTGTTTGTTTCATGTTTAACAATGTTTCTTTAATAACTCATCTTTATAACAATATTTTGTGTGCAAAATATTAACTAAAAGTGCCCTTTTTTATTGAAATGAAAAATAACTTTATTCATTAAAATTATCAAATGAACCTGCGGGCTTACCAACGTGACACCTGTGTTTTGTTTTGAGATGCTGCTGGAGATGAGCTGGTTTCATGGCACCATTAGCTAACGTCTCGCCACAGAAAAAGCACAGAGGCCGCAGCGGGTTGCAGGTGGTAGACGAAAATCCCATCAAAATATAGTCCTCTGTATACTGGCGAAATTTGGAGGCTCTGGCTTAGCCTTCTTGGGTGGAGTATACATGAGGCAATGTGTAAAAAAGTGTTGATTTTACCTAGTGATGCCGGTAACACTGAACGGACAAACAAAGCCTAATCACGATTAGCGAATCGCCAAACTTAAATGTATATTTTTAAAATATTTTAAAGAGTATTTATTGCACACTCATTTAGATTCATGGGAATACAAATATTTTAAATATATTTATTTCACTGAATATTTTTCTCACTGTCACTGTTGAATTTTTGATCACTCCCTCAGCACCCCCACTTCCCACGGCCTTGGACACAGTCAGTTGCAATAGCCAATCAGATCTCGATTCTGCATACCAAGGCCAGCTAGAAGGTCTTACGTTGAACTGGACATGTACGCATCCTGTGATTGGATAAGCACTTGCTAGAGCGTGAAAGGCGGCAATTTGCAGAATATCGAACTAAACCCGGAGATCCAACAGTATGTGGATGTGTATTTTTAACCCATAATGGCCGAAGGAGAAGAGATTGATCTGGTTGCAGATATACTTTCCACGCCATTTTCAAGACGGGCCTTTCACGAAAAGCTGGATATTGTGAGAAGAGGTCGGCCAACCACTGTGCTAGCTAGCCTGTCCCAGCAGGGAAAAGGGATTGTCCGTCATTTCCAGACGAGCAACTATGAACGGTGAAATGCAGGGCCCGCCACTGATATATATATTTCAGCATTATTTATTGTTACTATTTATTTTGTATACTATTGTTGACTTATTCAATCTATTTTTCCCAAAAAACTTCAAGTACCCACTGGGTTGCTTCCCATTTGAGAAAGAAGGATTTAGTGGAACACAATGGTAAACATAGATTGGTGTTTAACTGTTCCTTTAAATATCAAGGGCAAATCTTGAATAACCTTCTTCTCTCTGGCCCAGTTCTTGGTCCTTCTCTTTTGGGTGTTTATTTTTATCATTTATTTTTATTTTTGGGGGCGTGAGGAGCAGGCAGACTGATGTATGAATGAAGTTTTGCCATTTGGCACCCATGCTGTGCAATTTATTCTTTGCAATGACATGTCAAAGACCACCAACCAGGATCCTATGTTCCTATCTCTGTGCTTCACTCTTTCTATGTAGACATGTCTACCTTGGAGGAAGAAGCTTAGAATCTCCTTAACCGCTTATGAGCCTTGCTTTCTTCTGGTTTTGAAAGCAATGGCTCAGTAATTTTTCCTCTGTGACTCAGCATCTTCCTAAAGAAGCCAGCTCATAGAGCACAGAGCTTCGGTTAAGTTACCATGACCCAAAGCCACTACTGCACTGTTCCTCTGACATATGAAGCCCTCACACGCCGGAACATATATCACATACTGGCCAGGTGGTATGGTCCTCTAGGTTTTATCATTCCTTTCACGACCTGTGCTAAAGTCCTTATACAAAGAAATGTGAATTGGATGACCCCTGCCTTTTTGAGAGGTGTCATAGACACATAGATTATCAGGATCTGCCAGTAACCCGAAAGTTGCATGTGTTCTGTGATGCTTCTGACGCAGCCTACGGTTCTGTTTCTTATCTACGGAGTGAAAATCAGCAAATCAAATTTGTCATCTCCTGGTCAATAGTGTCTCCAAAAAGACAGCTTACTGTTCCCCATTTGGAGTTATGTCCTGCACTAACTGGGTGTCAGCTGGCACATCTTATAAGATAAGATATAAGATAATAACAGAACTAACACTTCCCCACTTCCCCTCAGTTGGTTACGTGGACAGACTCCACAACTGTCTTAACTTGGCTTCAGTCTGAGTCTTGCAAGTACAAGGTCTTTGTAGCTCATTGTATTACTGAGATTTTAGAGCACACAGACGTCTGAGACTAGAAGTATGTTGATTCTTTGAACCCAGCTGATGATATTACTAGGGGAAAAACTCTTGCCTAAAGAGGACCCACTGGATCCTGTGAGGAAGACTGCCTGTACAGATTTAAAATGCATGTCTGGATTTCAAAAAATGGAAAGCCGCTTTGGAAGGGCACACAACAAAAGATTTGCCCCTGCCTGCACACCCATGCCACAGGACAGGGATAACAATTGCTGGAGCAGCTGAGCCAAAGCAAGAGCCATCGCCAGCAGGACTGCTATCAGACCAGCAAGACCATTCGGAAATCCTGACACATCTAAAGTCACCAAAACCTGTCTTTGCTGCCCTAGCTGCTCTAGCTATTAAACACGTCTCTCTGACAGAGACAGCGTATTTAACAACAACAAAAACAAAACACACTCCATCGCTACACCACAACGACACCAAATAGTTATAGCCTTAACTGTCTACTGTACTAAGTCAAGCTAACTGCAGACAATTTGCACTTGGAACTCCTTATACCAAGGTTATAAATGGTCATTATAAACTTTCGTTTACTCATTAGGAAAATTCTGTTCAATTAAAAACTGCAGACTCACTGAGCCTCTGACAGAGGCTTTGCTTAGGAGTGACTGTTTGTGCTTTGGTTTGTCCTGCTTTAGCGCTAGTCATTATGAAATCTACATTTAATTTTTGCTAAAAGTCTGCAGTCAGAATAAACCAAGGGTTGTGAACCATTAACAGCAGAAGGCCTTGAATCTTTTTCTATTTTAAAGCCAAGTCTGTGATTTGGGTCCAGTAAAATCACACATTTGTTAGCAATTAGCATTGTGTTAGCAGGAGATTTTGGGTTGGCCCCAGCAAATCTCACTCCAAGGGTTTTTGAAAAGTTGGCAGCCCAGCTATACACACACAACAATACTAACAACTAGTTAAATAGAAAACTCCCTGAAAACACAACAAACCTGACCACAAGTTAAACATTAATATTAATAAAGACCACCAGCATCCAAATATATTACGTGCTACTTCATATACTAGTGACCAACTAGCCTGCTAGCTAGCCAAAAGAAAAGTTCCAATGCCCTGTCCACATAAGACAGTAATCTAGACTCTTGAACTAGACTCTTGCACCTAGCACTAAAGGTGAGTGAGATGTGATGAAGGGATAAAAATAATACAAACATATCTTTAGGATAAAGCCAGGAGAGATTCACTCACCTGGAGTTAAGCATCACTGGGATACATCAAACTTTTAAAAGGTTGGATCTGAGAAATACCTGTACTAAGTTGTAACAACGTATGCCTGTAAACACCTTGATTAAAAAGGCCACGTTCCTGTTGGTGACAGCTTGTGATCCACTGGACTTCTCGTGCTCATAATCCCATCCTGAATGTGTGTACCAAACTTGGCTTCATCAAAAAACTTTTCCAACCAAAAGTGGCTGCCTTCCCATTGGACTTTTCTGGTCATGACACCCATGCCGAATCTGCATACTAAATTTCATTAGGCTACATCAAACAAAATGTTTGAATTTTATTTGGGCGTGGCTCTCGCAACACCATTGTAGATCGGCAATGGTCCCTATTGGCTTTTTTGTTCAGCAGCTCATAGAGGATGTACAGTATATACCAAAGTTTGTCCAGGAGTGTCCAGGTTGTGAATGTGAACAAATGCTCCATTAGGCCAAACCAGACCCAACAATGTGAGAGTTACAGGAGTTTTAATAACTTTTTTTAACACTCAAATGACCACCTCACCCCGGCCACACCCTAAAACTAATAACAATTCATTTTATAATTTTACATATGCGTCTAGATGAGTTTGTAAAAGTACAAGGGCACAATTTCAGGGGTCATACCTTTGAACCAAAATGGTTGACTGGCCTGTTTTGTTTCAGGTGCAGCCATAATATGTTTTTTTTTTTTTTTCTGGTCTTGACATGTTCTATATTTGTGCCAAAAACAAAATGTTGACCCTACAATGACCCAATGTATTACGATATCTTCTTGCCACTGAGCAATTATTTATTGGTTCTTGCAGACTTTTTTGCCGAGTTTTCATTCATGTTAAATGCCTTAAAAAATGATATTTGCTGGAAGATAAACAATAATAATCCTTACAATTAAAATAGGGCACTCAGGGTCTCTAAACACTAATCAATACAAAACCGTACAAACAAAACTGTTGCAGAAAGAGGGAAGACATGTGGAAATGTGGCAGCAGCAGACTCAGGCTAAATGTCTAGCAATGTCCTACCTAAACAGCAGATACAAGCCGGGGAAAAGATCAGGGTACTGTTCTGTAGTAAACAAGGAGTTGAGCCACAAGTAGGCTACATTCCTAACCTCACCTATGGTCTTGAGCTGTTGGGACTGAAAGGAAAAGATTTCGGATACAAACAACTGAAATGAGCTGAAATGGGTTTCTTCTGCAGGGTGGCTGTGCACTCCCATAAGTCCGCAAAACGGCCATGTTGTTAATGTTTGTATATCTTTTGAATAACCCAGGTGGCTTTACTGACAAGTGGGAAGGATAGAGGAGTAGTGGAGCATACACTGGAAATTGTTCTCACAACTGAGCATTACGGACTTGTCACTAGGGTGACACTAGTAAGTGTGGGTGTGAAAATAGGGGAGGATTTTGTTCACATAATATGTTCAGGTGGCTACGATTGGTGTACTGTGTGTATGATGTACTCAGTGGATGTGTGAAAGTTGCTTTATAGACAGGGTGAGGAGCTCGTAGTAGAGTCGTTGCTCCTCAACCTCAAGGCTTAAACCCTGATGGGATTAAATAAAATTAATAGATGAATTTTAAGCCATCTAAGCAAAGGTTTTGAGGCTTGAAGAGCCACACAGAGGCACTGCTTTATCTATAGTGTCATGCTTGTGTAACTAAAGCCCCTTACATCCAGTGAGATCTGCACCATGCACCACTCGTATCTGTGTAACCTGGATTCATTTCACATTTGTAGTTCACATTTTACCAGGTGAGCCTCAATGTAAAATCTCAACAGTCCCCAGATTTTTGAGAGAGACACAGTTTTTCTTGTGTGCTTTGCCACTATAAGCGGTTTGATATATATATATATATATATATATATATATATATATATATATAAAACAACACTCTTATCTGTCTCTTTTCCGTGAGGTTTCTCTTTTTCCCCGCTTGGTTTTTTGAGTTTTTCCTCACCCTGATGGAGGGTCTAAAAACAGGGGATGTTGTCCTGCTCAATCTGTTTGCATATTTACTGTCTGTTTTGTGAAGCCCTTTGATGCAATTGTTGTTGTGATACTGGGCTATACAAATAAAACTGAATTAACACTGTGCTGCAACACTTTCGATTGTCTACCTATTGTATTCCTTCTGTTCTTGCAGGTCTAGTATTTTGAGCCGCTGACGTGTTGCCTGCGGTTGGTTACGTGAGGGCGCAGGCGCCTGGCACGCTGTCGCGTACGGACCCCGCCAGAACTCACAAGCGTGCGTTGCGACGAAGAGAGAGGTGGATGCCGATGAGAGCTTGTGCCGCTGCATCCTGAAGTAAACATAGCGCAAAGTGTAGCACGATGTGAACGTGAGGGCTCTCACTGGAGCCTGGTCTCCCGCGGTGTTAGTACGAACAGCATTTAGGGAACACCGAGAGCAGCTGCAGACTGCCGCTGGGAAGCGATGATGTGCTTTTACTCGTTGCCTTTCTCGATCCTTTCTCGGTTAAAGCCGATTCAAGACACTCGAAGACACTAATATTTCCTCTTCCCTTACGAAGCAGCAGACAAGAAGCAAGATGAAATTCCCAAGTGAGAATCCAAGAAAACCGGGGAACGTGAACCCTCCTCCAGGTTAGTCTGTTAGTCACAACACCTTTCCGTGAAAAACTCTAATATCTGCTTAATGTTTCTTACAAGCACCTCGTTTGGACATGGAAACTGCAATCCAATTGAACTGTTGTTTGCTATAAGGCGTTTTACAGCTAAACAATGTACCCGGCTATTAGTGACAGCTCCAGGGGTTTGACAATGAACAATGAACCTGATATCTTTTAAAATACTCTGTGGAAAACCTGAGAATTTCTCTAAAGCCCTTGAACAATTCATCTGTTTTGTTTAGTCTATATTAAATAAGAAACAATTGAACATAATGCTGCAGATGAACTGTCCACAGAATACAATGTTACTGTGTGAGATACCGCATTCAGTCAGTGAAGTATCCCCACAACACTGGCTATATGGGCTCTTATATTCAGACCTGAGCCTGCGTAAACAAGAAAGACCCTGGGAGATGCTGGTGTAATGCAGTGGGAGCCTCACTCTAACTCCCATTACCTCATCGACTGAGCCCATCTTCATGTGCCTCACGTCAGCTCAGAGCATCAGCTGCAGGCTCCAGCAGCAGGTGAAGCATGTCGGGCTCATGACCTTCCACAGCCTCATGACAGCCACTGCACCGGAATGTGCTCACCGGGTGGCAGTTGTCTGCACATAATTTGAGCTCCGTCCAGATTGGTGTAAGAGAGAGAGTAGTCACGAATCCCCAAACCACTGTTACGTAACATCCCGAATTATTGAGAAATGTCTCAATAACCATCCATCCTTTACTCCGTCACACAGCAGCATTTCACTCGTATCAGGCTTGGATTTTCCAGCATTCTTTCCAGTCAGTATTCAAGAAGATGCAAAAAAATCTGTGTTGTAGAAATATTTGGACAGATTTTCATCCCTGCTGCACAGTCAAGTGCACTGTACTGCTGCATTCATGTATCAGATACATTTGATTTGTCCGATTTGCTAAATGCATATGAAACTCATATGCTCAGTGAATCAGGTGTTTAATGTTATAGGTATTGTATAGACAGCAGCAGTAGACATATTACCTTTATTCTGGTCTGGTTAAGGCATCAACTTGTATTCTCTTTAGTTGTTTTAGAACTACAGCAAGCACGTGAAGAGTAACTTTCCTCATTTGAGCTCATGTAAGATGCATATGAACAGTATCTAATTTATTCACAATATTAACAATTATAAGAAGACTGCTGTAAATTTCCGTTGGGCAAACAGTTGTGTGCTGTGATTCTAATTCAGTCCATAATGGCTATGTTCTCCCTGAGCTCCATTAACCGTATTGATATGACTCAGGTGGGAGGCTGTTGTGGGTTTCTGCCTGTAGCTGTGGTCAGTGTTTGATGTAGCAGGTTGGTGCACCTTCATCCTTTCGTCTCTGAATCCTATCGCTTTTTCATATAATTCCCTCCTTGGACAATGTGAATTGTCTCCTATGGCTCTTGTAAGCGGTGCTGTTTTATTTTTTGCTTTGTATTTTGTTTTTCTTTTTTCTAAAGATAAGGTAAGCTTTATTTAAGATCTAATGATAAAATAAGCAGTGTTTGTCATATTATAAATATGTCCAAAAATTACTACTTTTTCACGCTACCTACACGTGCAGTGCAATGACTTTTCTCTTTATCTGTGCTGGTTTGCTTCAGTGACTTCATAATTATTCTTTGAATTGCCTTTGTATATATATATTTTTTTACTGTTCCAATAAAAGTGCCCTGCCATGTGTTTCAGTGCCAGTTCAGACCAACATGGTCCCTCCAAAGAAGGTGCAGCCAGGCATGCTGCAGTCCAGCCTGGTTCATGCCAGTGTGGCCACCATGCAGAACCCCATGGGGTGTGCGCTGCCACGGCTCTCTGCGTCCCGGCCCGGCAGTGTGGTGGCCAGCATGGAGGGGGGTGTGGATGGCTCAGCGCCCTTCACCATGATGAAGCTGAAGACAGTGATGGCCGTGTTCGTGGTGGTGGTGTTGTACCTAGTTGCTGGAGGGCTGGTGTTCCAGGCTTTAGAGCAGCCTTTTGAGGACAACCAGAAGATCACCATCACAGCAGAGAAGGCAGCCTTTCTCCAAAAACACCCCTGTGTGTCCCCGGCTGAACTGGAGGCCATCATCAAGGTAAGATTGTACAGGTCAATACAGGCTTTTTACAACTGATATGTTCCCCTTTGGGCAATCAGTTTGCTGAAGTCTGAGCCACATATCGATCTGACACTAGTCAAGACATACACAACACAATGTTAGTAGATCACAAAAAACATGGAGTATAAATAAAAATAGAACACACAAGCCCGGTACAAAAAATGTCAAGACAATTCAGGTGGAATTTATTTTTTATTAAAATTATTTTAATTAATATTTAATTAAAATATGAATATATCTACTGTGGGTTAGCATTACAGCACTATAACTTTTCTTCCAAAACACACACTCTTACAGTGTTTATACTCATTGATTGGACAAATCACTAGAGTAATCCATAGAAACAGGTACATTAGAATCAAAGGCTTAAAAAAAGAAAAAAACAGATGTAAACAGCTCTGGCTTGGGATTGTACTGCAGTACTGCCCTATTGCTAACAGCAGGACTTTTCATGGCCAAATGCTCTGCGCCTCTTGTAAAGGAGAGCACAATAGTAAAAGGCCTTTGTGGGCCTGGACAGTTATTGAGTCCAACAGTGTGAAACCCAGTATGATAATGGATGGGATCATGCAGGGCCCAGAGAGCAGCTATGGACCTGTGCCAGCAGCATTTACCACCACACAGAGTAGAGTAAACTGGCCAGCAACTAGCTCACATATTGCAATCGGAAAAGAGTGGTGTAACTGTAAACATTAGGGCGGCCTTTAATCTTGTTTGGGCTGAACTGTAGGGATCAGATGGCAGGTGCTGTATGTTCTAGAATAAAGCACCTGCAGAGGCTGATGATGATGTGGGACTATGGTTCACTTTCACCTTCAGTGATTCTACTGATTGGTTTCTAAGTAAAGGCACATTGTGTAACTTTTTTGGCTGCTCAGGAGCTACCTAGAGTTACTAGTCTTTTTGCACTTTAGACTTTGCATCATGGTGGCCACAGTCACGGTGCTGTGTTTACAACAGCAACAAAGACAGAAGAAGCGATGAGTAAGGACTGACCAGTGGAACTGACACGGTACAGTATAACATGACTTTTAAGATAATAGATATATCTCTGTTACAATAATGTTTTGGAGTTTACTGTTTTTGTGTGTAGTAGGCAAGTATGTGCAAATGCTTTACTTTGAAAGGAGCACGTATCACTTGCTAGACTTATTTAAGAGTTTGTGGAGTTACGACTTTAGATCACTAACATGTAGAGACAAAGAGAAATGTATTTGTCAAAGTCTGTATTTGTCTCTATTTATTTAAAAACTCATAGATGCTATACATCGACCTGCCGTCAGTCTGTTGTAAAAAGCAAGACTTAAGAAATTATAATTTCCACAACAAAGGATATTTTTATTATAATACAGGTAGAATCAGTAGCTATTGTTATTACCAGACATCGCACTGCTGCCTGTAGGCTACTGTTTGTAAAAACACTACACCACATACTTGTAATGAATTAGCCAGAATATAGAGTTTGTCCTGTTTATTTCTATGAGAGTTTTGGGTTTTAGCTTGTTTTACAAATATATTTTTTCACAGTCTTCAACACCATCTTCAGCTTTGCTTTTGGAGAAGATTGAGTCCAGAGACAGGAGCAGAATGAGGAGAAGAGAGGAAAGCAGCTACAGGACAAAGGGTAAAGGTCAAAGGCATGTATTTTATTACAAAACTATATTATACTACATTTATGTTTGTGTTGTAACTATAGTTTTACATCCTACACTAGACTTGTCCATGCTGACCCTAGAAGGATGACGAACAAGTGGAAGAGACCACTGCTACACACAAAACACACACAAAGAGTCATGATGCATGTATTTGGTTTCAATGCCCACAATACAGTAAATGTGAAGAAATTGTCACACTACTGCAACTACTGTGAGAACAGAAACACGTGTAACATATGTAAAGTGAGTCTAAATGTAGTGTAAAAAGCTCCAGAGCAGTTCCTCTAAGTACAGGTGTGAACACAGAGACAGTGGGGCTGCAGTCATTTACATCGTCAGGCTGAGGCCTCTGTGAAGCGCCTTCTTGTGATGTAGCTAAACGTCTCTGTCTTCTGTAGACAGGGCACTGTACTCGTAGAAACAAAATACTTACATTAGTGCAGATGCTGGATGTAGGCTCTGGTAGCTGGAGTTCTTCCTAAAAAGTCCCATTTTACCTTCTATTCTCTTTTTAAATGAACAGAGAAAAACAGATAATACTGTCTTGTGTATTGTGTGTATACTGTCTTTTGTTTTTGTGAAGCCCTTTGAGGCAATTGTTGTTGTGATACTGGGCTAAATAAATAAAATTGAATTGAATCATCGAAACAGATATTCTCTGTAAACTTAGAAAAGAATGTAAGTAAAAATGTTAAGTGTGTTCAATTTAAACACGTAGTTTAAGCAAAATTTTTGAGTGACACATTTGAGTGTGACATATTTTAAGTTTAATGACTATCAAGTCATGTTTTAGCTGTGACTTACAGTTTATCTTTGTTTTTTGAAAACTTTGAAAAAGGGGCATGGCAGACAACAAACACAAGAGCAAAATCCGGCTGTAATTAATCACGATTAATCAAGACTAAATCTTTAATTTAACAGAAGGTAATTAACTTTTCCGAGGTCCAGATGTTCTGTTCTGTGCCACTCTCTCTTTTTCCTTTGCTCTTTTTTTCTTGGATACAGTTCACTTGGATTAAACCTAACTGTGCATTAGTTTGGATTTTGTTTCGATTGGATAATTACTTCACAGACTGTTTATGAGGTGAGGGACAGGGCACTTTCAAAGACTGACGGAGGACTGAGAACAGGTGGGCTACGTCTGAACAGTGCTGTATTTGGGTTGGTATTTGTTCACTGAGAGCTAAAACGATGTTTGTGTCCTACTGTCAGCCCTGAGATTATTGTCCAGGGTGTACTCCCCCTCAGGCCAAAAGCTGCTGGGATAGGCTCCAGCCACCTAACGGGACTGAGTGGTGGGCTGGATATAGCTACCTTAGACTTTTTATTTAATAGAACAGAATAAATAAATTGATAACAAGAGCATTTTTTTATCTGGGCTTACAGTGTATAGGACGCTTGTGAAATGTTTACCATTGTTAAATAGAGAACATCAGATTTGTCATATGATGCTCCATAAGGCTCCAGTGATACTTGATTAAGTTAACCCCAGATCATCATATAATAACAAGGAGTCCTCGTTAGGGTCCTGATTTATGATTCTCATGTGAGGCGAGAGGAAGTTCAAACAGGTTCAAACATACAAATTCCATAGAACACACAAAAAAAGGTTAACTAAGACATAAAACATGATTGAATGAGAAATGAATGAAAATTATGCACTGGGTCTGTTTTCATAACACTCAAAATGAGTGAAATCCAGCCCAAAGTCGAATCTTCTCCTTTCGCTTTTTTGTTTTCTGCGTCTTTTAAGCATATAGTGATGGCAAATCTTACCAAAACAGTGAGAAAGCCCAATAACTTTCAGCTGCTACAGTACGCCGACATATATTTTCATCTCTCCTGCATTGCTCCCTGATACATCACGTGCGACGAGACAGCTGGATTGAGCAGCCCGCTGCATCAATTGACCTTATTTTATGCCTGAAAACCATCGAATGACTTTTGATGATGCTTTGTATTTGTAGGTCAAATGTTACGCAATGGGCCTTTAATTGTTTGATCAGAATTTTACAAGGCACCAATATAAAACAAAATATTCCTTGTTTTATATAAACTTACCCTCTGACTTTTTTCTGAGGGCTATGTTACTTTACTTGAAAATGGCATTTTCTACTTGTCTTGTAGAGTATTAATAGTGTTAGAGCATCTAAAGTTGTTCAGTGTTTGTGGTGTATGGATGGATATATATTGTAATATGCTTTTGGAAAGAAATCTTTTCATAGATTCAAATCTTTTCATGGTCTAAGTGTTGGGTTTAACCAACGTTTCCCTCCTCGTGTGTGGGTCTGCTGGCTGTGGGTCCAGCTTTGGCACACTGAATTATGGATGAGTAAGGAGTGAGTCCGTGGCTAAAAGGAGAAAGGAAGAGAAAAACAAAGTACCAGAGGACAGATGTTTGATGGCTGCAGTTTACTCAGACTGAAGAATGCTGGCACCATCTCATACTGATTTACGAATGTTAGTGGAATAATAAACCCTATTGGACTAAATAGAGTAAATGCTGCACAAAAAGTACATTTAAGAAGAGGACATTTATTACAGCCTCACTAAATTAGTGCTGCTATAGTCTTTTATATAGTTTCTAAGTTATTCAGGACCTGCGTCCCACCCATATGCTGCAGGGCCAGCGTCAGGACATGGGAGATATGAGCCATTTCCCAATTGCCAGAATCCTTCCTTCCCTCATCCTTAAGGGAGCTCAGAACCATAGCTGAATCTGAATACCTCAAAATTGTAGCTCTTCATTCCTGTTCCTAACTCCAGTTCCTTAACCTTTGTGAACTATGTCATGAGGTCAATGAACATCAGTGTATGCATGTATTAAATACATAAACGACTTAACAACAGCAACATTTCCAACAGCTGTAATCTATTCCATAGTCCTGATCTGGTCCTGATCTGGCTAAATAATCCACCAAAGCCACATCCTTTATATTAGTTATATATTAGTTGGCATTAATGACACATAGAGATCTGTTCTTTATGCGAATGCTAGCAGTGTTTTACTGCAGCAAGCATTAACAATGAGGAATAAAAAGTCAGGTATATGACGCTGTAGTTCTAGAGCAGGGGTCACCAACCCTTTAGAAACTGAGAGGTACTTCAAGGATACTGAGTAATACGAAGGGCTACCACTTTGATACGCACTTCTGAAATAACAGTTGTAAGTTGTATAGTTTACCTTTGTATATATATTATTATTAATAATAATTAATGATATTCATCTGTGTGAAGACACTGTCTGATCACATTAATGATTCCTTACAATAATTATAAACAATGAGGAGCTCATTGGTGACTACTGCTATTTTTAGAACTTTCCTCGTGGGCACTGTGTTGGTTACCCCTAACTGGCTTCAGTCGGACGTTTCCGCAAAACTTTGGCTGGATGTGCAATGAATTGTGGGATACCTGTAAGCTCCCTACTGGCACCCTACAGGTCCCTATGCTAAAGGAGGTATGAAAGGAAGCATTAAAGCTCCTTTTTGAACCTCCTTCCTTACCAATATGAGAATTTTGACAGCTCTTATTATGGTGGATGTTCATGAGATACCATTGAGTCAGTCAAAAGGAGTTTAGACATTTCCTTACCAATTTGAGGTATTCGGATTCAATGTTAGTCAGAAATTACACATGATGAGATGTAATGAAATGTAGAGCACTGAGCTGATGATTATAAAACAGGATCTCATTTGATGTGGCACAATAAACAGAACTTTATTTTCAGGTTCACCCTGGGTGTCTCGGTTTGCACGGTAGTTTTAATTTAAAATAAAAGCTTAAAGATAGACAAGTAAAACAAAACAAGTCTAGAAGTAAGGGTAAAACAACTGTTAAAGTCCAAATGATCCTATCTATTGCTGAAATAGCTCTTAATTGATTTTTGATTAATTTTATCCTTGATGAATGTTTTTCTACTGTTTTATTTCTTATTGGTCTTATTGATTGATTATTGATTATTGATCTCCAAGGGGAAATTCAGTTAAATTTAAGTCTTGTCAAATAAATTAAAAAGCAAATTAAGTAACTCAGATGTGATTTGCCATAGACTGACTGTACAGTCTACACTCTAGACTAGAAGAAAAAATCCACTAGCTCAGCTTCTATTTGTAAATGAGTTTCCTTTGATCAGATTAAAATCACACATACATTCCTTGTTTGTAGACAAACAGGTTATTTTAAAACCTTATGTTTAAAGTGTCTAGAACATATGTTTACATTTTTTGTACAGCTATTCAATAAGAATTATAAATAAATTCCGACCAAAGCCTGGATTTAAGCAGGATTTTACAGTACAGATAGAGGACCAAACCTCTTGAATGTATGTTAAAACAATAAAAGTGGAAAAATCATCATACAACATGTGAAAAGGTACACTTAAGCTTTGGGGGAAAAAACAACACATGCCACATAGAAGAAAAAAACAAACAAACCAATCTGGAGATTTGAGACTATCTCCAGTCTGTTACATATGCCATATGTACAGGATCTCCACCTGATGTTAGTGGTGCAGTGATAGGGTCTGTGTTGGCATCTGTCTAAGAGCAGCCTCCCTGGGTTGCTGAGTCCTCACGCACTTGGTAGGAAATTTTGTCCCTCTCTTGATGTATTATGCATGGTTTTGTGGGTTAAGGCACCAGGACTTCTAACTGAGTGCTGACACTAGAATGCTAGTTGTCAGGTAACAGCAGAAAACATTAGTTTCATGAGTAGGTCTTCCCTCAGCGTATTGCTTGTGGTCTCATGAGCTAATGCACTCAAAAAAAAAAATGCTGGTCCCAAAGCTGGTGTAAACTATAGTCTATGGTCTCATAGACTTCCACACCTGCGGCGGCAACGGCTCCATGCATTCCCTCTGTCATATACATAGGGCCCCTTAGCCACCAGGGGAGAATTTAAGTTTTGTTTTAAAAAAATAAAAAATAAAAAATCCGGACCCCTCCTGTTAAGGTACAATAACTGAGCGGACCTCAAGCAATTTTAATGAAGACCCCGAATCTAAAGGATTTGGAATTCTCTCCATTGTAGTTTGACAAACTAGGGCCCCCCAAACACCATCTTGCATAGGGCCCCCATGAAGCTAGAAAAAGCCCTGGGCTGTTGTTTATCTGTGGGAGCAGCTTATGTGACACCACTGGCAATCGTGAACCATCAGTATAAACACATGAGTCAGTCCAGTTAAGAAATGCTGCTTCCCCATAACAAAGCCTACAAGTGTTGACATATACTTAGCATTAATTGTCCTCTCATTAACTGGCATCTTGTCTGCAGTCCCATGGAAAAAGTCCAAGCAAAGCCCACACGCCAGCATGTCAGCTTACAGAAAACATAAAGTAATCCAGTTTGATTTAAAGCTTTTCTAAATACACATGTAGACTGTTGCTTACGCTGTGGTTTGGTGTAAATGTAGTCCCCAGAGCTGTGTAAGTGTTGTCCATCACGGTCCTGTGAGATTGAACACATCATGGGGAGATGCCAGCTCCATACTAGTTGCAGAGAAGTAGTTGCTACAGTTGTGTCTCTACCGTAACAACGATCCCCTCATAGCTGCTGGAAGACTCTGCTTCTCTTTCCATGCTCAGTGCAAAGCCGTGGGTTTGCTGTTTACGCACAATTCACGCTATGAGAGCTGCGTCTCTCTCCAGTGAAGCCATATCCGGGGAACAGGGGCACTCTGAGAGAAGAATCCCTGGCGTTACTTGCAGCTCATAGAGTGCAATGCAACCCCATAATTCTGTAAGGGACAAGGGCTGGCACTAGTGCACCCAAACATAAAGATTGTGATTGTGATTAAGAGCATTGACTGCATATGTGGCACCCAGGATATTTAATACATAAATAGTTACCCCCCCAAAAAATAGTCCTCTGTATACTGGCGAAATTTGGAGGCTCTGGCTTAGCCTTCTTTGGCACTGTCTGGGTTGATTTTTCCGCTGCATCGCTGCGACGCTTCAACCCAATTACTTGGTGATTACTGTCTGGTGACATTTGTCCTCACAATAAATTTGAATTTGTTATTGCCATTTATTTATTTATTTTTGTCAAGGACAATGCACATAATAGAGGAAACCTTACAAAAGCAAAAAAATATTTTTTATAGATTTTCTCATCATTAAACTCTACCACTTCGTGTCGCAATTCAGCAACTTTGGTGCTCAAAGGGTTAACTTGGTGACTGTAGTGAACACTTGCTTATGGCACTAGTCTGCCCAGTAATGGCAGAAGTAAATCAGTTCAGTCGTATTTATTTTTATTTGTGTCCACAGATTAAAGGGAAACACTACTCCACCACATTGATTATCTCCATCTTTGACGTGTGTAACACATACCAAGTAACTCTAACTTGCTCACTTGTACCCTATTTAAAAATTAAAGAAGCTTTGGCAATGTGCACCTGGGAGATTAGTATAATATGCTAATGGCATTCAAATAACTAAATAAAATCTATAAAATACCAGCTATAACTTGTGTCCCTTAAACTGCAGACTGCAAATAAGCTTGTGCAGCAATATGGAAAGCACACAGTCCCTATAATGTGGTAGCCTGGCCAGCCAGACAACTTTCTCATTGTATTACATACAGAGAAAGTCAGTCTGGGATTGTCCAATCTGCCCCCGATTTCTGCTCCGGCTCTTTCTTACCGACCAATCGTAGCGAGGGAGGCGGGAGAATTTTTTCAACCATACAGTACGCAGGTTTAGGTCGCTTACTACGATCGAAATAAGCACTGAACTTGATATTACTCCCTGTGTCCTCAGATTTTTCTGACAAAAAACGACAGAAGTCATTCACCATCACCAAGGCATCTTCTCTCCCTAGCCATGCTGGTATACGCTGTGGTTTGTTGACAACTAGAATCGGTTTCGCTTTCCTTACGTGACATCCGTGGTTTCTCTGATTGGTTCACTCAGCGAGCGTTCCGCCCATGGTCCCGCCTTGAAATCCTGTTTAAACCCCGCAATCCCAGACTGACTTTCTCTGTATGTAATACAATGAGAAAGCCGTCTGGCTGGCTGTGGTACACTGTGACAGAAATAAACATAACTCTTAACAGAGGTTAAGGTTAGGTTGGCAGTATCTGGCCTGGGGCCATTGGCTACTGCCTTCCTCTTAAGTTGTGAAATTGATTGTATGCCACGAGTGCTGAGTGCATCAGTTCAAAATCAGATGCAATTTTCAACACTCATGGTGGCAGCCAGGTCCACTGACAAATTTTCTGAGGCCCCCTGTCAGCCCCCTTTGGAGGCAGTGATGAGCAGATGCTCCTTTTAGACTGGTAAATTGTGTCTGTTGCCTAGACCAGACAGCCGTGTCAAACTACCTAAACTGCATAGTTATTTGTATTGTTCTTGCATGTGCCATTGATACTATCAATTTATTAATTATAGTTACACTTGACTACATGTGAGGTATTATTGTGCTTATGTTTAATAATAAACATAATGATAACTCGTTATAAATAATTCGGCACCGATCAAATTGAGTTGGTTAGATTTGTAACAATTCAGTACATCTGGAGTGCCTTCATAACATACCTACATAACACTGGCTTACACCAGTCAAGTATAAATAAGGTCTCCCGACACATCAAATACATACAGTCTTGTAAGGATATATATTAATAGGTGTATGCTTGCTATCAGAGAAGTTTGGTGCAGTCAAACCTGACTCTCACTATTATTGTATTATAACAATAAGACTAGTTCAGAGTTCTTGTGAAGTGTTAGTAAATCATTCAGCTGCTTTCTGGGTGTGGATAGTACTAATAACTGAGTTACTGTATTACTATTTTGTTTAGCCGTATAGTGGATTTGAAATGAATTACAATAAAATAAAATATGTCTATTACTAGTGGGTATGTAATAATCAATCTAGTTCATCTGTCACTTTTTTATATTCATTATAACATATCATGAATGTAACACACTATTGACTAAAGTTCTCAAGTTATCACAACGCATAACTGCATTAAAGTGCTTAATTAGACATTACCAGGCAAAGGCTTCATGAACAGTAAAAAACACCAAAATTAAATAAAATGTACAGTAAGCATGACAAAAACATAGCAAAATTAATAAATGACAAATACCACATTATATGGGTTAACTAGCTTAGCTCTCAAGTGCTTTTCTATAACAATAAATTATTTTTGTCCACACACATTCACAGACACGTTACCTTGTCTACAGTCTTCCGTTATAATGACTGCCCAGAATACACTGCTGTTACTGTAAGTTGCAGGTACATTTGGACACTAGATGGTGCTGTTGGCCCATTTAGCTGGATTTAACATAGGCACCTTTTTATTTGGTATGTTACATTTGATATATGTGCTTGTCCTTGACAAAGGAATTTCTGTCAGCTGTATATGACAGAAGTTCTCTGACTCTGTCCTTCACAGGCCTGCACAGATGGCTCTCCAAAATTGGCTGTAAACCACAGGTTGTCTTTTTGGTTTGTGGAACTTTATGCAACAACTGTTGCTCATATTTGGCCACCTTGAACTTTCTTTTTTCTTTCTTCTTTCTTTTCTATTCAGAGTTTTCCTGTGGCGGTTACTACATTCCAGACATGGTCAACATTATGTCCTGGCATCAGTATGTTTCTGAAAGTACATTCAACAGATTGTATGAATTGTCTTTCCTGACCAAGCTCTGGAAAATGCAGTGACAGGATTGGATCAGAATCGATTAATGCACAATATATGCATTATTGACACGTCTGAACCCCTTTTAGCCATATAGAGTATGTTGTGTGTATAATGCAACAATTTTAGGAGAGCCTTGGGGGGAGCCACCTGCCAGCCTACAGGGTCTCCTCACAACTTAAATATTACAATTGTGGCAGTGTATCTAAGCATAACGTCAACTTGTGTCATGCCTGGCAGTTGATCTGTGCTTACTCCCCTTCTCTCCTGCTTCCAATAAGGAGGTAGCACTGATTAATATCTTATCCCCTTTGGTTGGTAGTTCAGTCCGACCAAGCTGTTGCCCTAGCTTTGTCTCAACTCACTGCATTCATGCGGCCATAGGGGAAGCAGCCCAGAATTGCCTAGTATTGAGTGAAATTTCACCTAAAGCCTTTGGTCAGAAGCCACTCACAAAATGGGTCTGGTTAGCTGAAGACAGTATTACAAAGTGGAATGGTTTGTGTCAATTCATCTCACTGCTATATTTGATATAGTTGCAGTTCTTGACGTCTATGGTTGCTATAGTTGTGTTTGGCTGGACACCAAACTGTGTATTCTGTAATACACAGTCTCTTATATGCAGTGACAGATGAGTTTATTCCCATCTATCCTGGAAAAGGCAAATAAATGTGACTGATGAAGAGCATGTGTAAACTTTTTCAAGTAAAGATGTGGACTGCTGGTTTGCTTTAAAGTGTCTGTCCTCTCAGCATAAGCACTTGCTGTGGATGTTAGCAGCTCACAGACCACTTACAAAGAAGTCTTACAATTATAGATGGCATTGAAAATTATTATGTCTCCATCTCTTTTTGGTGGCCTTTAGCCAACAGGCTCTGCCCCTGGCTCTCTCTTCTGGGGCAGTCTGCCTGGAGTAGTCTTTTCTCTTTTAAGCTTGGCCTGCATATGTTGCCATAAGATAGTTTCAGTGTGTACACTGAATATTTGGATTGAGGGCTGCCCGTCTCCTTGCAGGGTTTCTTTTAAGAGTTACCCCATGCAAATGTGTCAGAATGTAACAGACTAGTCTCACAGACAAAAAAGCTGGATCGGATACCGGTCACTGGAGTACATAGATAGGTCTGATCTCCACTGTGTTGCTGCATGTCCGTGGTGCTACACCGTCAGGTCTTGGGGGAAGATGACAAGATGGAGCGAGTCAAATCAGCGATGTGGAGATTTATTTTTATTATAAAACTTTTTAATTCTTATTGAGAGCAACGCGCTGCACCTCGAGCAGCCACCGTCTCTGTCGCTCAAAGACAGCGGCGGCGCAGGGGCACACAGACACACAGTGTGACTAGATTTTGAGTGTGTATTTTATTTCCTATTGAACTGTGTGAATATAAGATAAACTGCACAGATAAAAACAATCAAAGTGTTGGCTGCCTTTGGCGAGGGGCAGGAGAGTTCGCTGTATGAGTTGTATACTTCGCCATTAAGTCATAAGTGATTCGAACTCGATGTGCTACGGTGATAACTTAATTCACATTGACAATAAATGCAGATAACTTTTGTTTTGTGTTGTGCGAAAATGTAAACAGGCAGTAAATAGCTCAGTGCAAAGAAATAAGTAATGGGAACCTGTGGTTTTTCTATGTTATTTTTTTCATATGTTTAATAGACATGAACATGTTCTTTGAAAAATATCTATGACCTTTGAAACATGTCCAGTCTTCATGCTCTATGTTTAGTATGGTTTCACTAATAATAAACAACATAAATTTCTATATTTGTCCATGCCCATGTTGATTAGAATATTAAAAACTTGAAAACATTAATTTAAGGTACATGTAGAAGGAATAAAAACGTGCAATTAATTTGTGATTAATTGCAATTAAATATTTTAATCGATTGACAGCCATAGTTGTAACCTTAGATCCCTTTACAGACTGTGTTGTTACAACAACGGCGTCATTTTACGGACACCATTTGTTATTGAACACTATCCAAACAGGCAAGTTTGGAAGAAAAAAATGTCCTCCTAAACGGTAGGGTCATTTTAGTGTATTTTGTACAAATACAATTCTGCTAGGACCATATCCTAGGAAATTATCCTTTTGGTAGCACATCAAAATCATGGTCAGAACAAGCAGGCAAAATCTACTTTCTTCATCTAATGCTTTTAACAGGCTTCACACTGTAAAATACAATAATCAGATTGGAGTAGGGTCTATAGAGACATGCTATTATTATTATTATTATGCTTTTGAGCATGAACTGCCTTTTTAAGGTCATGCCACAGCATGTTACTTGGATTCAAGACTGGACTTTGACTAGGCCACACATTGTGTTTCTTTTTTTTTTTTTTTTTTAGCCATTCAGAGGTAGACTTGCTGGTGTGTTTTGGATCATTGTTCTGCTGCAGCACCCAAGTGCGCTTCAGCTTGAGGTCATGAACTGTTGGGTGGACATTCATCTTTAGGATTTTTTTGGTAGAGAGCAGAATTCATGGCTCCATCAATCAAAACATGTCGTTCAAGTCCTGAAGCACCAGACCATCACTCTACAACCACCATATTTGACTGTTGGTATGATCTTCTTTTTCTGAAATGCTGTGTTAACTTTTACACCAGATGTAACGGGACTCCCACCTTCTAAAATGATTAACTTGTAACTTGTCTCGTCAGTCCACGGAATCTTTTCCCAAAAGTCTTTGGGATCATCAAGCTGTTTTTTGGCAAAAGTGAGACGAGCCTTTGTGTTCTTTTTGGACAGTAGTGGTTTCCGCCCTGGAACTCTACCATGGATTGCCATTTTTGCCTCATCTCTTTCTTATAGTTGAGTCATGAACACTGACCTTAACTGAGGCAAGTGAGGCCTGCAGCTCTTTAAATGTTTTGGGTTCTTTTGTGACCTCTTGGATGAGTTGTTGCTGCACTTTTGTGGTAATTTGGTAGGCCAGCCACTCCTGGGAAGGTTAACCACTGTTCCATATTTTCTCCATTTGTGGAAAATGGCTTTCACCGTGGTTGGCTGTAGTCTTAAAGTTTTAGAAGTGGCTTTGTAACCCTTTTTTTTGGATCGCAGCACGATGTCTTGCTTTTTGAGATCTTTTGGTCTACTCCATTTTTTAAGACAGGTTCTATTTAAGTGATTAAACAGATCTGGCAAAAACTGCATTTTGTGTTTACTTGAGTTATATTTGTCTAATATTTGATGACAAATTAACAACTAATGTGCAAAAAGAGAGGAAATCAGGAAGGGGCCAAATGATTTTTCACAGCACTGTAGGTATATTTTATACGGATGCGTTTGATTATAGTGCTGAGTTTTACTGAGGGCCCTTGAAAGAAGTTGAACTTTATTTTTTAATTACAGTGGTCCCTCGTTTATTGCGGGGGTTACGTTCCAAAAATAACCCGCAATAGGCGAAATCCGCGAAGTAGTCAGCTTTATTTTTTACAATTATAATATATGTTTTAAGGCTGATAAACCCCTCACCACACACTTTATACACTTTTCTCAGACAGGCATTAACATTTTCTCACATTTCTCTCTTGTTTAAACACTCTCAAAGTTCATCTTCCTCTGCCTTTTGAGTGCGACCGCAGGTGCCTTTGTCGGTGCAGAACGTTTCGTTGACATTGTGGGTTTTGTCGGGGAGAAAACTTGCAAACATACAGCACTTCAGAGTCACACTGCTAGTGATCGAACATTTATGTAAATTTGGCAAGTCGAACGCATTCTGTACTATACAGGAGACACGGCACGGAGGAGATTGATTGACAATGGTCTACAGTCCCTTAGCCAATCAGGACGCAGAACACAATGCGCGAGTTCTCCCTTAGCCAATCAGGACGCAGAACACAGTGCACGAGTTCTCCTTTAGCCACTCAGGACGCAGAACACAATGCGCGTTCATATGCTGTAAAAAAACAAAAACAAAAACAAAAAAAAGCATGCAAAATTGCACTAAAAAAATCCGCAAAACAGCGAGACCGCGAAAGGTGAACCGCGTTATAGCGAGGGACCACTGTGTATCAAAAGTTTGCTTGTGTCATTTTGGCCAAATCCTGCTTTTCCCTGGGTCATATTTTGGACAAGTCTGAATAAATTTAAGATGGTAGAAAAACTAAATTCTTTTAATGAAAAGGGTTATTTCTAAATAAAATAATAATAATCATAATAATGATGATGATGATAATAATAATAATAATAGTAATACAACTATATATATATATATATATATATATATATATATATATATATATATATATATATATATATATATATAGTGTTTTAATGGCAAAGAGCTTTATCAGAAAGAAATATATGGTACATAAGAGGAGCTGTGTGCAGTGTGGTGGAAGTAGCTAATACCTGGCATCTCAAAACTGCTCTCAATATTTCTTAACCAAGGACCAACTAACCCTATATTTGTAATAATATGAAACTTTATGTCAAAAAACATGCTTATAAAACATGTTATAAAAAGATCATAATTTAAGTGATACCTGTACATCTTGAAACAACGTGAAACTTAATCAAAAATTTGATAATTATCTATAACATGTTACGTTTTAACTTTTTTATGCAACACATAAACTGCTGTCACCACCTATGTTCTGCCTATTATTTCTCCATTTGTCTCGATAGAAAGAAATTAATTTGTCACATACAGTGTTAAAGCATGCAGTGAAATGTACTATGGGAGAAAAGTTGAAGCCTACATATGTCTGAGTCAGGAATTACTTTTTAGCAAACACTAAAAGGCAAACTGACATCTAATCTCTGGCTGTGTGAAAGTGTTGGCCACTGTCCTTGTGAGTTTGCCCTTCAGCCGCCTTCACCACAGTGTCGCAGACTGCCACTGAGCATCCATCTGTCGCCCTGCCATGTCCTAGACTGTCTGCAGCCTGCTTTGCTCAGCAGATGTATGATTACTGTGGCGCTATAGTGAATTCATTATGTCCCTGTCTCTTTCCCGCAGCACTCAGTGGATGCTGTGAACGCTGGTGTGAACCCTACCGGTGACACCTCCTACAACTCCAGCCACTGGGATCTTGGCAGCGCCTTCTTCTTTGCCGGAACTGTCATTACAACAATTGGTACTGTACAGCTCCATGTGCTCTGAGAGAACAAATTAACTTTCTTGTTAAAACCATTTACTCAAGAAACAGTAACAGTAGCTCTTACTAGTTCATAGACTACTATCTATTCTACAGTTCAATAATTTAACCCCAGCCCACTAAATATTAATTCAAAACCCTTGGTTGAGGAGGTCAACTAAACTTAATTCCTCTACTAAAGTAAAAGTACAGAAAAAGAGGTAGAAATGTACTCAAGTAAAAGTAAAAATATCAAATTAAAATTCTTGCTTAAGTGAAAGTAGTAAAGTACTTGCTTTTAAATGTACTTGACTTGAGTATTTGACTCAATCATTATGCTACTAATGAAGGTGAAGTTCACGTTTGTTCAATAGTTTCACAGATCACTGAGAGAGTAAAAGTTACTCGTATAATGCCGCATTTATGTGTGCTTTGTAAATATTTAGGTACCACTTTAACATTTAATTTAAGGTGTTGCACATTTACAACAATTTTAAAAACTCAAATTGACTTGTACTTGTAAAGCCAATGTAAAAATGTAGTGCAGTAGAAAGTACAGATATTTGCTTTAAAATGTAGCGGAATGAAAGTAAAAAGTACTTAGTTTTAAATCTACTTAGGTAAAGTACAGATACTTGAAAAAAATTATTTTGTTACATTCCACCACTGTTTTAAACCTTTGGGCATTATAGAGTCTTCTCCAGTAATATTAACAATTCACCTCATTCACTTAGATCAGTGGTGTCAAACTCAAAGTGGTGAGGGGCTGCGAAAGGTATAAGAATCCTTTCAGGGGAGGAGACCATCTTTCAAGATGGAGACGCTTGGCAAACTTTTATTAAATTTTGAATGGAAGGTTCATCTTTATTTAAGTCTCACAAAAGTTATCTTTAACATTAATTTCCTCCTTTTACGGAAACTAGTTTTAGTTGGTTTTGTATGCATTTGAACTGGTTTTATGTGGATTTGAACTGGTTTTAGATGTATTTGAACAGATTTATTTGGATTCCAGTAAAAACCTAATGCCAAAAATATCACCAAGTCAATGTATTAGAGGGCCACATAAAACATTGCAAAGGGCCGCATTTGGCACCCAGCCCTTGAGTTTGACATGTGTAACTTAGAGAGTGGAAAACAATATTTACAAGTAGGTCTGGATTAGGGCTGGGCAATAGGGAAATATTTTAGCGATACATGGCCAAAATCACGATACACAATATATATTTTGTTATTTTAGAATGTCCTCTTACCACAGAATAAACCTTCAGATTTACCTAAAATGATTCCACTGTAATGATTCAAGTGGACCAGTCTATTAGATTCTCTAGAAAGTTCAGCAAACTTAAGTACTTATTTTTTTTTATTATTATTTTGAAATCAGGTTACTTTAATATTAAAGATCTTTAAACAGATATTTGTATGACAGTAGCTTCTCTTGAGCTAGACAAACCATAGATATTATTTAAAATGTGCATCACCAAACATCCTTGAATTGGTTAAATAAAAAAAGTAAACATCACAGCTACATCACAGAGTATATCAACCTTAGGTTTGCACTGATGTCTACAGATTGTGTGCAAAATAGACAAACCTGTCAGCAGCATCAGGCTTGAGTGGTGACCACATTAACGCTGGCACTAAATACTCTTTCTGATGAGGAACTAGTAACATCTTACTCAGATTGGAGGAGCAGTCATATGAATTTCTTTAAATCTGAGAAACACATCTGCGGTTTGTCGACTATTGCGGCATGTTTACGGCTTACTTAGCACTCTGAGCATGCCCAAGCACCGGACAGCAGCACAGAGTCGCACACGTAAATGGATGAGAAAATCATGAACAGTGTTTAGAGATTTTAAAGCGCAAAGCTACTCTACTGTAGCTTATGATGGGTTTGTGTGCTTTCGGACGGGGCAGTTCCTGAGTAATGAACACATTGTTCTAACTCATGTGTTCATGTGTTTAACTCATGAAGTTGGAGTGTAACTGCTGATAGTCAATAAAGGGTAACTCAACCCCTGGTCAGATCTTAACTTCTCCCACAGACGAAATTTGAAAAGTCCTGGAAAAGTGTTCAGAGCCCAGCAGAGACAGAGGGACGAGCTGAGGGCGAGGCTGAGCAGAGGGCGTGCACCTGAGACTCACAGTGACTGATTGATTGACAGATGTCAGAGTCACACAAGTGTCTTTGCGGTAGACTGAGCTTGTTATATTAAACTTTTTACAAAATAAACAGAGTAAAATAACAGACAAACAGGAGCCAGAGGCAGCGTGACCTAAAATATGTGTCTTTGCTGATCTAAAAATGAGTGTTATGTCTCTAAACACTGATCTTCATGTTTTTTTCTTTTTTTTATCTTTGCGTGTGTCACTCTGTGTGACCTCGTTCTGATAGACAGAGACCACCTCTGGTGGGCATGAACTTGTAGGGCTGTACCACAGGTGTGGTTACCTGCTACAAAGGTGTGGTTAACATACATCATGACATCATCATGATCAGGAAGTACAGTCGTCAGTGTTCAACCTAAATTACTTTTTTAGTTTTTGTCAAAAATAGGACTATAAACTATGAACTATATTACAAAAAGTTGATTTTGGCCATAATACCTTAATACCTCCTTTTTTATAATTAGTCATAAAAGGTGGCTCAGTTTTAGTTTTAAAATTGTACTATATTACAGATATTAATTATATAAATTATAAATTATATATACTGTGTAGCTGTTTTACTGATACAGAAAATGTAATAATTGAAGAATTATTAAAATGAATGCTAATGTTTCCTTCCAGCTGTTAGTCCTCCAACCCAGAGGTGTGTTTCTGTTACTGACAAATTATCTGTGACATATGCTAATTAGCAGCTGTGCCAAATATTGGGATTAAAATTGCCAAATGTTTGCACACATTACTTCATACTTTTGTCCTCTGTATTAATTAGCTGAATCTATCTATTCTTTGCTCATTATTCTCTTGACTTGTTTTTCTTCAGGGTATGGGAACATTGCCCCAAGCACTGAGGGTGGCAAGATCTTCTGCATCCTCTATGCAATATTTGGCATTCCGCTGTTTGGATTCCTGCTGGCAGGTGTTGGGGACCAGCTTGGTACCATCTTCGTCAAAAGCATCGCCAAAGTGGAAAAGGTGTTCAAGGTGAGTCACATCACAATCAATTTACTGATCTCTGTCTGCACAGAGCAACCAAATATTGTAAAAAGTTGAGAAGACCTGGATGTGAAGCCAAAATATTGTGTAGTAAAAGCTATGTTTCCAGTTCTGACTCTCAAGTAATACAGTGCCATTTTGAGATAAGTTTGTACTTTCTCAAGACATTTCACTGATTTCACTGACATAAGCTTCACTTTTCTTCATCTTGATTTAGAGCCTTATGTGAGAAAGGTCTGGTTCTGGATAGTTTTTAAATGTGAAAACATTACACCATCTATGCTTTTTATTGGCTTTTTTGACCTGATGCCAGCTAATAGCTTTACTCATTACCTTACACATTATCTGACATGAAAAGAATCAATAAAGCATATCTTGGAACTAACCACTCACTTGTAACTGCACACATTTATTAAATCAAACATTTTTTTTGGCCTTTTTGCCTTTATTTGGGACCCGAACCCGGGTCACCCGAGTACATGGAACACACTCAACCAGGCCAGCTACCGAGGTGCCCTATTAAATCACAAATTTAACCTTTTAAATTTTTTATTATTAAAACAGATATTGTTTTAGTGTGCTGTTATACCTAGAGACAGAGCTGGAGAAAAAATCTTTTTTATTCCCTTGCAGAATGAGAAACACCATTTTGTTTTTATGAGAGGCATAAAAATGAAGAATAGACACATGAGCTCATTTATGATCTCCAGCTAATTGGTTCTTCTCACCTTAGACCTTTAGCATTATTTTTCTTATTGCACTTTAATAAATGTCATAATTTACTCCTTTCTATGCTGTTTAGAAATTTAAAAAAAAAATTAATATAAAATCAGTAGAGCAGGACACATTGGTTGCGATGAGACGGAGTAGTAATAAATAATGAGGGAAGACCTGCTGAATGTAGAATGTACTCTTGAAAACCAACAGATGTTTTGTTCAAGCTTCAATTCATCCATTCACACACAGGCACTCACACATAAAGTACATATGCCAGTGTTAAGACTGGAGGCTAGGCAGGGTTCAGTGTCTTGCCCAAGCACACTTTGACAGTGTGAACGGCAGGTGGGGGAACCACCAACCTACTGAGCCACTGTTGCCCCAATTATACTATATTATCAGCAGTGATGTGTTGCTGACATCACTACACTTAAACATACAACTACACTGCTCTTGAGTCATTTTTGACAATAGCGCACACCACATAATTTGCTTATAGAGTTTATAGAGTTTGCTCCTAATTGCATCAGTAAATCACTTCCTGTGTCTTTAACTATACTTTTGCAGAATAAACCCAATCAGATCAGTCAGACTAAGATCCGTGTCGCATCCACTCTCCTCTTTATTCTGGCGGGGTGTATCCTGTTTGTCACCATCCCAGCAGTCATCTTCAAATACATTGAGGGCTGGACAGCGCTGGACTCCACCTACTTTGTGGTCATTACTCTGACCACTGTGGGAATAGGAGACTACGTGGCAGGTGAGCTCTAATAAGCCTTCATACTGTCACAGCTGCAAACTTAATGTCATTGAGGGCTGCAACTATGTCATTTATTCCCATGAAACTTCTTTGTAATCAAAATGGTTAAGTCTGAAGTAGTCAATACTGTGCAAAATAATAGCCTTGAACTCTGGTAAAAGTGCAGAATGCAAATTCACACCCCTTCATTTTACAGCAGCTACGACATGGACATATTGTCGTCTTTGAACAAACCTAGAAACAGGTCTGCTGGTGATTTGACTTTACGTAAACATAGAAAAAATCTATTAATTAAATGTCCTAGACCTTCCTGAAAGAATGTGTACTCAAAAAGAATAAGTGTGCTTCTCCTCCAGTAGTGCTCAGTTTGTCTAGTCTGGGATCAGTTTGTTCCCTTTGAGCAATGTTAGAAACAGGAAGTAAATGGTTCCCTCCACTGGGTTTTATGGCACTTTAAAGATGAATTCTTCCTATATGAAAATGCAAAAAGTATTGTGATGTGAATATATAATAAAAAAAGTTTTGACTGATGTTTTTCATTTTATTCAAATGTATGTGTTTCATCCATAAAGATACATACAAAAACATCTGAGGCAGAAGGTAGAAGGATGTAAAAGACATGTCTTCCCTGATCCAAGGGACTCTGTCAACCCTTTTACACAATTTGCCACAAGTTGCCACAAATTGTTCCCTGATTTTTCTATGTAAAACTTACTGTAGTTGGACAAAAGACACATTATTTGCATCAGCATTAATGATGAACATATTTGTAAGTAAATTCTTGAGATTTGGCTTCGAACTGCCTCGGGGTTCATTATGTCCCTATGATCTGTATAGTGTAGAGTGTGGAGTGTAAGTTCAGCCTCAGACTGAGTGAATTCAGTAAAGAACTGTCTCTTCAGTTTGCTTTTGATACTGATGGAGACATAAAACTTCTACAAGACTGATCCTAACAATGGATCCTCTCAGTCTAAAGGCAAAAAGACTTCAGCCTTTATCTCTGGATCTATTACAAATACAGCACATCTGAACTTGTCTTTTGTTTGCTGAACTGCTGCAGTGTTTTGCTGATCTTTGTAATTGTAATGTTGTGTCTGTCCATGTTTTTGGTGTGTGTCCTTCCTCTCTAGCATCAACCTGCCATGGGACCACAGATAGGGCTAACTCTGATGTATTTAGATGTGGACAAATGTTAATACACACTGTTCCAATATTTAATAAATAATAACTAATGAGAGATGGTTAGGTAAATGTAAATTACTGATATAATAGTCATGACAGGAATAAAGTGATATTTTTGTATTCATTTTGTCTGTTGGTCTATTTAGGTGGAAACCGCAGGATTGAGTACCGGAAGTGGTACAGACCCCTTGTTTGGTTCTGGATCCTCGGAGGTTTGGCCTACTTTGCAGCTGTGTTGAATATGATCGGCGACTGGCTCAGGGTGCTGTCCAAAAAGACTAAAGAAGAGGTATCTTTAGCAGTTTCTAACACACCACACTTCTCTTTAATGTATTATAAACTAGCATTGCCAAACTGTACTGACTTTAGCATCTCATGCATTTTTAATTAAGGTGGTAAAGTTTAATTGCATTGTATGTGCTTGGCTGTTGTCTTGTCTTGAACATTGTCTGTTCCTTGTCTGTGGTGCAGGTGGGAGGGATTAAGGCCCACGCAGCGGAGTGGAAAGCCAATGTGCGAGCCGAGTTCCGGGAGACAAGGAGGCGCATGAGTGTGGAGGTTCATGACAAGCTACAGAGAGCCGCCACCATTCGCAGTATGGAAAGACGGCAGCTGGGTCTGGACCAGCGCGCTGTATCTCTGGACATGCTGTCCCCAGAGCGTCGTGCCATCTTCAATAGCCTGGACACCAACAGCTACAAGACATCGTCCCAGGAAAGTATTGACACTAAGCTCAACAACCTGCGTCTGCGCGGGGCCGAGCAAAGTGACCGGCGTTCTAACCACCAAACCTCATCAGAGGACAATATTTTTAACCGCCTCGGCTCGGTGACCAAGCTGGCCAAGCGCAACAGAAACCGTGAGCTGAAGAAGAACATCCCGGATGAGATGCGCAGGCCCCACAGCGAAGCATACGGCTGCAGCTCACCTATGTTTGAATGTAGCACACCCATGATAGATGAAAAATGCAAGGATGGAGCAGAGGATGATACTGAAGACAAAGAGTGCAACATGAGCCTGTCTGATTTCCCTCTGTTTGTGGAAACATGCAAACCACAGGAGGCTTTTATTCTGGAGCAGACCAAAGAAAATATGAGTGAGAAAAGACTTGACCCAAAAGAGCTCCAGGAGGAGATGGGCCCATAGACTGTGAGTGCCCCTAAAGTGTTTTTTAAATGTCTCTATTAGTGCCTTAGGTCCCTTTTTCTGTGTGACAGTAAACAGGGACAACACTGTCCCATTATGATGTTCACTGTAATGTACACATACATACCCCTCGGTAGACGCAGTAGGCTTCATCACTGTTCATTGAATGAATGACAGCCCTAAGAATAGTGCATGTCTCCTATGGTCTGGTATGGTTATAAACTAACACTATTGTCGGTGACTTTCAATTTTATATGAAAAAAAACATAAACTGGCACAGGTTTGAGGTTCAAACTAAAGTTAAACTTCTGTACCATTGAGATCCTAAACTCAATCATGTCGATTAGTACACATTCTACCAGATTCACAAATAATCAAGGACAAAGCAGAGGGAAACTGCTCTACCAGTTTTGCCATCCCTCTCTCATCCACTAAAATATTACTTTGCTGTGTACTGTCTACTGGATGTGGAGACACAGAAATAATGCCATTTGCTGTTTGCCAGATGCCATTTTTCATTTTTAATTGGTCATATTAATCTAAACGGTCCAACTGTGTGCAGTGACATACAGTATGTAGCTCAAGACAAGACATACAGACAAATACATTCACCAGAACAGAAATCCATTTCAAACCAATTGCTGTAGAAGAACAGGACAGGATCGTGTCTGCTGCCATCTGCCTATTAAAATGCCATTAGAAAAATGTGCAATTCTGTGTAATGCCACATGTGTTCTGTGCATAGTCCCTGGTCTAACTGTTGTCTCAATATTATGTCTGAATCATGATCATAACTTCTGAACACAATCTCAGGGCTTGTCCTCATTTTTGTTATTGACACTGACATGTGAGGCCTTGAAAAATCTGATTGTTAGGGACAGTAGAGAAGAAGCCATATGTAGGAGGGACTGTCCTAGACTGGATAGGGATGGACAAGTTAAATGCACAGTGAGTATACATAATTGGCCCCATGACTGGTTTGGTCAAAGTTAGTTTTTTACCACAAATTGAAAGATCCAATGATCTAAAATCTGTCTGAATCACACAGAATATCATATTCTATCTAGTCATCTGAAATATTTCTATGCAGGCAGTAATTGTAACTGGGCTACAGCACTACAGGCCCTTCACACCAATACGGCTCTGGTTAAAGAACCTAATACTGAACTGATGAAGTAACAGAAAATAAGTTGCTCCAGAACATGAAAAATTGGTTCCCTGACAGAAGCCAATACCTGGACCAGTAAAGCCAAGCTACTGGTTAGCCCGTATCTTCTCCACTTTCCAATGGTGTAGGGGCAGTGGTCTGAGCAGGAAAGACCACACCCCCCCAGACACTTCCTTAAACCATCCTGGGTGGAATCACAGGGCATTCTCAGCCATTTTCATGCTCATTTTTGTAATAGTGATGGGAATTTTTTTACCACTAAAATCTCATCTCAGTCAGCCGAGTTCCCCACTTACACCATTGTGTATGCTGGTGTTTCATAAGAGCACCTGTTACATCCTCACCACACAAGCGCTTTTCACCAAGTGACATTGAAAATAAAATTCACACGGCCAGGGTGCCTCTGTGGCTCACCTGGTAAAGCGCATACCACGTCATCTCTATCATGCCTCTAGCCTCTTTTATATTATGTCCTCTGGAAGATGTCAGGGTGGGGGGTGGCCAACTTACAACATGAAGCTTTCGGATGAAGGAGTAATTAGGTCAGCAAATATGAGAGCTTCCTCTTTTGGCTCAGCTCCTTCATAAACAATATTTTATCTAATTCCTACTAAGAAACCATGGCCTCAAACGTGAGGTTGCTGATGCTAGGCTACAGTTACATCTAAAAAATACAATGTTTACATGAAACTGTCTTATTCTCTAAACTCCACCAGCAGTAGGTGCTGGTTTGTGAGCATTAAAAGAACACAAGTGTGAAATTTTTTTTGCTACTGTTATTCTGGTGTATGTTAAGCAGCACCCTCAGTGATTGTGTCAGCTATGTAAATTTGTTTTTGCTCAAACTGGTCTAAGAGAAGGCAGCAGTCTCTAGAATAAGACCAAGGCTAGAAACAGAACTAGTCAGGCCGCTGTGAAGAGTTGAACATTAAGTCCAATGGAGTGCTCTTCAAATTCAGATACATGGCTTACTTTGCAGTAATCTGACACATATTTTAAACATTTGTAACCACTCTGCCGTCATCTGAAAACACCCACTAACTCTGTATCCACACTATGTGTCTTCAAAGTTCTAGGCTAGTGTGATTGCAACAAAAGCCAAGGACTGGCTGTGTTTTTAAAATGCTTTAAAGAAATGTCAAGCTACGAAAAAGCAAAAAAGAACACTATGATTAAAAAAGGCATGCTCTTCTGCAGCTATGATGTACATGTGTGTGTTGATTGTAAACCACATGCTTCAGAAAACAATGCTGACTTGAGCACTTTGTTTTTTGCCGCTGGTGTCAAAAGACACATGCAGCACACTGTACTTGGACACTGCTTAAAGTAACGTGCAAGCATTCACATTCACTGTATTAGCCTAATTGCCTTTTGATTAAATAAAGCTCACAAAATTAAATGTGTTTTCTCCAGTTTGTGGCTGTGCCTCATTTTTCAAGGTCTTGTGTGGTCTGTTTTGTCCACATATCTTTGAGCGCCAGAACTGTGGCAGCTGATGGAAACAGATCAGTTTCACAGTCATTGGCCTTAACCTTCTCTGACTGAAATGATCCCATTTTAGCTCTGTTTTCCCGTCTTCTGTAAACTCTGGGGAGAACAGTCACAGAACAGCTTCACCTTCAGATGTTCCCCCTGTTTGTTTCAAAACCACAAATGTTCCTATTTTCATGCAGTAAGGTCAGCGAAGCTTACTCTTCAAACAATGCAACAAATTGCATTGCTGTAGATGGCTGGACAAAATAACTAAAATACTTTATTGTGATGGTGATGTTATGAATCTGTGCACTTTCCCAGTGACTGCTGCCTAACTAATGGATGTTTCTCAATCTCAGGCTTTCTTTGACAGAATCCATGTCATCCCACCGAAGGAGTCTTACTGTTTACACCTCATACCAAGAACAGTTTTACTAAAACATATAGGAATTTTCTACCGTACAAGACAGTGATCTACTGACATTTACAATATACAGGCATTTTACACATTCACATAGTAAGTTTGTGTGTGTGTGTGTATGTGTGTGTGTGTGTGTGTGTGTGTGTCAAATGGAAGATGATTGCTGTTTTTTTTTTTTGTCTGCAGTGTCTGACGACATTGCTCTGCAGGGGACCACCTCAGAGCCCCAGTCTAACCACAGGCACAGAGCCACTGTTTGAAAGACTGGGCGTGTTCCATACAGTGACATACCACAACAAAACAAATGTGTTGGCAGCAGCTAATAGGTCAGGCTGACACGTCTGTGCACTGCATTCAGCTCAGGTCGATGGGATATTGATTCAGATGATGCTGTGTTTTCTTCTGCTAATCCCTCTGTCTGTGCTGAATTACAATGCACCCACACATATTTATCTAATAATCACAGGTTTTTAAAGCCATTGAACTTTGTCGAATGTTGACTCTCATCTCTACAGGAAGCAGGTTCTAATTAACAGCTTCAGAGGTGAGAACGTACCCAGAGTTCCTGTCAAAACCACACCCCAAGTCTTCTTTTTCCTCAGGTGAGACATAGGCACAGGCACAGGCCTCTGAACAATTGACTATGACCCTGTGTAGCTTTGCTGCTGTAGTTTTATTGGGATGTTTAACAGGAATTCGCTGCAAGAGTTTATATCCACATAACTTTTTACTGTCTACTGAACTCAACTCAGGCTCCTCCTCCAATTATATGACAAAATTTTAATCTTTCAAAGGCTGTAACTCATTAGTGTCAGATATCTCAAACATTTAGTTGGATGATTAAACTGAGTCTTTGTTTCAGGAATTGTAGTCAGTGATCTTAAATTCAGACTTAATATCTCGTAAGAAGGTACTGGTCTAGCAGTGATGCCATCTGTAAACTATTAGATGTGAAAACACCATTAAAATGAAAATGTGTCTGAGGTTATAAAGCCAGGTACATTTACAGAGATGACACAGCGTTATTTCTGAATCAAAGTGAACACTGTGTGAGTGTCTGGGCTATTTTCCAGCTCTCACTTACTCCTGGAGCTCATCCAGACATCGTCACCACGGCAACAGCAGCTCCGGAGTCTTGTTTTTGTGGCAGCATCATGGTTCACTCTGCGTCTCTATTCCCTATTGGTCAGTGCTTGAAAACCATTGCATTGCACTGTGTTAAAAAATAAATGAAAATAAAACATTACAACTGGAACAACACTGTGTGAAATGTTGTTTATCTCATACCATTTTACATTTAAACACACAGAAAGCTTTTTTTTTTTTTTTCCATAGAAACCATTTCTGGAGCAGGGACTTGCAGATATACTATGCTCATGTCCACAACATGTATTTTGCAAACAGGTCATATGTCTATGATGTAACAAGCTGAAAGACACAAGTTGTAAAGACACAAATTTTGTTTGTTGTGTCCAAAATTAAATTTGGTACACACATCTATGGTGGGATGATGAGAATAAAGCTCAATTGGGACCACACCCTGTCACTCAGAGGAATGCAGTGATTTTGAATTGAAAACGTCACCAGCCTGTTTTGAGCCTTCATAATTAAGGTGTCTTCTGCGACATTTTTTTTAATTGATTTGTTTGTCAACGTACTCTGCCTCTGCTAAGTTTTCAGGTGTAGCCATGACACGCCCATCATTTGGGGTTATAACATGGTTTCTTACTTTGGAGACACATTTGACATTACCATGAAGTTTGCGCTTTAAAGCACGAAATACAGTCCTGCCTAGGACATTTTCCCCCGCGGTTGCAAGGGGAGGCGAGGGCCTTTATCGACGCCTGTGGCTTTAACTAGGCCTGAGCCTATTATCATGTGTTTTTAATTTTTTTCAGCTCTTTGAGCACAAATTTTGCCCCCTGCATACATGAAAAGTCAGGAAACGTGGCCCAAAATTCAAGACCGGTGAAAAATTAATTTAAGTCTGCGAGAAAAAATATGAAAGAATGACTCAGTAGCGGGCAATGGCAAGAAGTCAATGGGAGGTGAAAAATTGTGTTTGTTTTTGCCAAATAAAAAATTTGGTACACTGTTCATTTGATGGATTTCAAACTCTGTCAACATAAACTGGAAACCTGTCTTAACCAAAGTTTTCCATAATTTTTTATAAAGTTTTCAGGTGTGGCTATGACATGCCCACCATTTGGGGTTACAATATGGTTACAGGCTTTTGAGGCGCATTTGACATTATTGTGAAATTGGGGCTTTAAAGCACAAAATGCATGGAGTGATTGTGTCTGGGTGTGAAGGTGTGTGTGTGTGTGTGTGTGTTGAAGGTGAAACAGTCAGATCATGTGGCTACCATCGGTGTACGATTGTAATTGCAGTGGATGTCTGAAAGTGGCTTTAGTACACTCCACTCTTTCAAAGATTTTTTTTTAAATCTTTTTGGCCCTTATTGATAGTTAATAGTAGCTTGACAGGAAACAGGGTGAGAGAGAATGGGGAATGACATTGGGCAAATGACCCGAACAAGGCTTGAACCTGGGTCTCCCACATGCTCGGCATATGCTCTACCTGAGCTGCCAGTAGCGCCCCTCTGGTCTGCTCTGCTCTGCTCTCCTCTCTTTCATCTGCTATTTAGGATCATTTACTGCTGGAATTTGAGATTACTTATACATTCTCTTCAAATTCTGATAAAGCATGTAGCATCTTCTCGATACAGTCGCAATGAAGAATTCAAAATTTAATTACACCTCGCAACTTAGTAGATGCCTTGACAGAGAAAGTCCGTGTTACCCTCTTGGGCATTACTGACTCAGTGGTACCCCTCAGGACAAAGCCCAGACCAGCTAGACGACCTACCCCAATAGTATAATGAGAAAATCCGGGCCTTTAATCCCGGTTTCTATTTGGGACATTTGCTAAGCTAACTCAACCAAAAGCAACTGAAATCCTCTCCCTTTAGTGCACATGACTTTTAACATGATAATGTTTTGTCTTTGTCATCCTCCTCTCCTTGTCCCATTCGCTTGAATCCACAATCCTTTTGTTTCTCACCCATATCCCTTCATGAACTGACAATGGTGGTTTCTTTATTTAAAGTCTCCCTGATATCCTGCCAGCAAACAGCTTAAAGAGCTCTGGCCTTACCTGGGACCAATTATGTTAAATATTTTCAACCTGTTCCTGTCTACTAGAAGTGTTGCCTCCTTCTTTAAGCAGGCTGTAATCCAGGGGTGTCAAACTCAAGTACACAGTGGGCCAAAATTCAAAACTTGGACAAAGTCACAGGCCAACATTGATATTTATTGAAAAAATCTTCCTCCAGATATAACAATGAACCTTTTCAATGTATTTGAACAGGTTTTGCTTAAACATTGTTTAACACTGCTTAATACTATACAATATATAACATATTATATAGAATATAACATAATATTGCACACATGCGAAATCGAATTTCAAATAAAAACATCAATGGCATTCATTTCTTTCATTAAAAAATTTAATAAAAATCATATTTTTTTTATTCGCAGCCTTCTGATTTAAATGTCAACAGTAACCTTTTTCCACAACCTAATACTACATTTAAAAATAAAATAACAATAATAAACCAATTAACAAATAATATCCTTCAATGAACGTGCAACCATTCAAGCCCCATTGCATTTTCATCGTTTGGCAGCAGGGAAAATCGCCCAGGTTTACTTGCAGCATCTGATTCTCCCACAGGCACAATTTAGTTTTAAAAGCCCTCACTGCAGCATACATATCTTTGATGATACTTGGCTCCACATACAAGACACACAGGTCTGTCTTTAACATATGTAAACAGATATTCTGCCTCCCACCTGTCCAGAAAGCTTCTGTTTTCTGCCTTTCTTTTTTGGGAGGGGTAGCATGGTGCCAGTAGTAGCATAAGGTCGCTATGACTACTGTCAACAGAGGAGAGGGTGTTTATGGGTCCTGTCCTGATTGATGCGCCAAAACAACAGGAGCGCATTCTGGGATTTGTAGTATTGTGCCATACATGCGCTGTATAACACCGGCGGGCCACCTCTAATAGTCATTTGGTGTTGCCTCATGGGCCAAATATAATTGCACTGCAGGCCAAATTTGGCCCCCGGGCCAGAGTTTGACACATATGCTGTAATCAGACCCCTACTCAAAAAACTATCCTGGATAGTCCAAAGTCCTTGAAATAGTGTGTTAAAACAACTTACTCTATCTATATCCCCAAAGAAAAAAACTACTGTTTCAATTATTACAGAATCCCAGTCCCTGGAGGAGATTAACCACATATTTAAAAGCTTTTACACCATGCTTTACTCCTTACAATCTGATCCCAGCCAAGAAGACATCAATGCTTACCTCAGTAATGTAGCTCTAACCCATCACTCAACAACATTCAAGCACAGACATTGGACCTCCCTTACAATACAAATACAAATAAACATACAAATAAATCACCTCTGCCCTCTTTCAAGTGCCTACACTGTAAAAAATATTCAGTCAAAATTACGGTAAAATACTGGCAGCTGTGGTTGCCAAAATTTCACTGTATTATATACGGTGACAATATAAAAGAATCTATGGTTCTAAAAGAATCTAAAGATATTTCGACTGTAACTTTTACAGTAAAAACCCTATGTGTTTCCAGTACAATACAATAAAATAACATGAAATTAAATTAGTTTTAATGGTAACTTGCCTTAGAATAAAGGGCATAATGTAAACCTGTTCTCAGTAATTTGTAATGCAAAGCTATTTATGGTATATTATTGCCAAAACAACATGCCTACTACTGCTCATACTATACGGTACCTTATTGATTGTTACTGTAAATTACTGGCACCTGTGGTTGCCAGAATTTCACTGTGGTAATTATGGTAAAAAATGGCACTTTGTTTGTTTACGTGTAATTTACAATGATCCACTGTTGTTACATTTATACAGCATCTTTCAAAAATGTGTCAAGTGTGACGGCAAAGCAACTTCAACATCTTCAACTAGCCTGGCCAGCCAGACAGCTTTCTCATTGTATTACATACAGGAAAATCAGTCTGGGTCAGTCTTGAACAAGATTTCAAGGCGGGACCATGGGCGAAACTAACGCTCGCAGTAAGTAAACCAATCAGAGAAACCACAGATGTGACGTAAGAAAAGTGACCGTCCGATTCCAGTTGTCAACAAACAGAGAGAGAAGATGCTTCAGTGATGGTGAATGACATCTGCTGTTTTTGTCAGAAAACCTGAGGACACAGGGTATAATATCAAGTTAAGTACTAATATTCAATCATAGTAAGCTACCAACCACAACTACCTACTTGCAGAAGTTGAGTACAATCAAAAAAGCTGAGCAACCTGTTGCTTTGATATTTTAAGTTGAATCTACTATTTAATTCAGTGCTTTAAATCTTTATTGTGGTGTCCTCCCCACAAATTGATGCATGCAGTATAAACCATACTTTAAGTTACAAGACAAATCTGAACATTCAAGTTTTATCAAAACATTTATTAACATGCTAATGGCACATTCAAAAAAGGTACAAAAGGTATACAATTGTACAGTAGAAATCCTTAGTGCCAAAGTACTACGCAAGAGAACCGTTCAAGCAATAGAAAATTCTCATGGAAAATAAGCGAAATGTCACTTTAGCGCTTTCCACTTCACAAGAACCTGCGTCACAAGGCACGCACTGCACGCAGCATGAGGCCACAGTCACTTTAATTTTCATTTGAGCAGGAAGTTTCTCTAAGGCACTTCAAATTCTGTCTCATCATGATGAAAATGAGTCATCAGCAATAGCAATAGGCTCTTCTACTGCCATCTTCAGACCATGCCTCTTCATTGCTTTGTACATGCTGCATTTGAAATCTAACGGAAGAGCTAAAATCTTGAAATCTGTGTGACATATGTGGCTACTAAGCGTTGTAAGGGCATTGGTTTTCAGGTCACAATCCTTAAAAGGGCATTTAACAGTATCATGTCTCTTCACATGATATATGGTATAAAAAATGGGATGGCTGGCAAACTTTTTTAAAATCACACAACTCACAAGTGCTCGGGAACTGGAACAGACTGCTTGTGTGATCTTGTCAGATGGGATTTTAATGCACCTTCTGTTGTAAAAGTGCAGAAGTAATCCATGTACAAACAAGGCAGCAAGCAGTCCTTGATGGTGGTGTAACCTGTAGTGCTTACACTGCATTCCTACGAAAAAAGAAAGGAATAATAACATTAAATGCATTCCTAATAACACTCTCATATGCAAGGTGTACTTGTGTAAAACATAGTAAAAAAAAAATAGTGAATCTGAGAAGCAAAGAAATATCTATTAACTATGTATTGAGACGGGGTAGATGATGATTAGATAATGTTAATCATATATTTTTAGTTGTTTAATGTGAATGAAATATTTAGGGTTGTAGTCAACTAAAGAAATAATTATTTGACTAAAGTCATGCACAGCCAAACAATTAATCAACTATTGCAGTGTTACGCAAGGGAAAGAGCTTGCCAGAGTGCAACACAAACAAGTGACGTAAAATTGATCTGGGAAAAAAAATATATATATTAAGAAAGGAATGCACAATTTTATCTACTGTAAATTATAGCACTGTCTTTTGCATCTGGGTGAATGTATCCTAAACACAGGTGGTTAGATTGTTTTTGTCTCCTTTTAATCTTTACTAATTAAGTGTACCTCGAAACCTGCAGCCCACAGCTCAGGTGATCACCATTAACAGCCCCAGCCTCGTTTCCTACAAGAACCGCTTGTACACTGGGAACTGTGGTACTCGTCGTAGGTAACGGGTCTCATCTGCAGCTGACACGGGTGCTGAGCCTCAAGCGCGTCCACGTGTAGTGACCCAGACGGCCTGCATCCCACACCTGCCTGAAGTTGGCATCCCATCAAGCGCATATCTGTAGGATCTCTGGATCACTCTTTGGATCGTGTGAAGACAAGATTTGAGAGTTCAGCTGAATCAGCAACACGTCAGGATCAAGCCGCCATCTGCAAGGCACACCTAGAGAGCAGACATTTCCACGACAGTTTACTACCGAACATACCAGCTTATACCACTGTCCAATATTTGTGCATGTTCTTAACGTTTCATACTCATAACGAAATGTTTTAATGTAAAAACTATAATGCAACAAAGATAACGTTAACATGCAACTCGGCAGTCAGCTGGGCGTCAGATCTTTCTAAGAAAATAACCTTTATCTTAAAACCATAAAAACCATAAAAGCACAAACGAAGCACAAATGAACAATACCACCTGTGATCATTTCTGAGCATTTGGGGGGCGGGGTGACCCCAGATTGACCTATACAAATATTAATATCTTAAAAACCATAACAGCACAAACAAACAGCACCACTTTTGTGCATTTGGAAAAAGTTAATGTGAAACCTGCTTACATTTAGATTTCTTGCTTTTTTTCTATCTATCTCTACATTCTCTCGTTACAATTCAACTCGTGCGGCAATCAACTGGGCGGATATGACGTCAGATCTTTCTAAGTAAATAACCTTTTTTATCTTAAAAACCATAACAGCACAAATGAAAATTTTAACAGCACAAATGAAGCACAAACGAAGCACAAACGAACAACAACGCTTTTGTTCAATTTGGATAAAGTGGGGTGCTGATGACGTCATCGAACGAAAACTAAACTAATATCTTAAAAACCATAACAGCACAAACGAAGCATATACGAACAACACCACTTGTGATCATTTTGACAGATTGACCTACACAAATATTCATCAATATCTTAAAAACCATAACAGCACAAACAAATTTTTTTACGGCACAAACCTACACAAACGAAGCACAAACAATTGATTTAGTTTTCCTACTTCACGTGATGGAGAATATGAATGCGCATCACCCTGGCACTGCTGGGTGTACTCATCCGCATTTGTTTTAGGCATCAGGGTATGCTGCTATAATGGCTTTGCCCACAACTGGAGCATGCTTGTATACTGATGGGCGTTCATCTGGACACCAGAGCATCTTACATTCAGGTTTTAGCTTCACAGAGCATAAAAAACAGACAATAGAGCAGGATAAAGAGCGGGAAAATGTAGCAAATAGTGAAATATGACACCCCTGTAAAAAGCATGCAGTCAATTTGACTGCTACGGTCATTCGAGGTAGATCCCTTTTGTGTTTTGAAATTTTAATGATAAAACAATGTTAGAATAAAATATACACACATTTTAGAAAAGTCAGGGTCCTATCGGTACATAGTTGTTGTTTTTTTTAAACCAAGTTGTGACGTTGCAAATTTTGAAAGCAGTCAAAATGACTGCCTTGGTAGTTCAAGTGTTAAGCACTGGCACTTTTACCTTTTGGTGTATTATGACACTTCAATGGTTTTATAGCAATAATTCAAATCCGTACAGCCCAACACAATGTACGTAGTTACGTAAGTTAGCTTATTTAAATTTGATCGCCTGCAACTTCCACTGACTTAAATTTAACTAGGGAACATGGGATGTTAGGGATGGCATGGAATCAGGGCTTGACATTAACTTTTTTGGTCACTAGCCACTGTGGCTAGTCATTTTTAAAAGTTACTAGCCATTGGGTGTTTTAAATAGCCAAAATGAAGTTTCTAAATTACATGTTCAAAATCATTAAAAAAATCCAACATCTAAATATTAATTAAATATACAGTAGGTGACCTGTGTATAAATCATCTTGATTTTCTTTCCATTTATAATTAAAAATGTATTTTCTTTTTCTTAGCTTCTGGCTCATCGTCTTGATTTTGTACATCTTCCTCTGGTGTTTTTTTCTTCTTTTCGGGTCTTTTCACTCCTGCTATATGTCTCCACATCAGGTGTTTCTCAATGTCAAGGCGCCTTGCCTTCGAAGCCACTTCCTTCGAAGCCACTTCCTCAGAAGCCAAGGCCAGTGTCCTTACTTGGTTCAAATTAACGGCAAATGGAACAGGCTTCCAAGGGAAGCAGTTACATCATTAGGAAGTCTCGCCTTTTGCCTACGCACTCTGTTTACGTTCCCGCCCATTGACCAACAAAGAACACAGACATGGAGGTAGAGATTCTACTGTTTATTTTTCATTTTTTTATGTAGCTCGAAGCGGAGCGGGATTTTGAGCATCGGTGTCTGGTGGCACGTCACAGTCGGAGGCTGTACTGTCTCCGTTTGTGCCAGCGCTCAGGGCAGGTACATAAATGAGCAATTCATACCGGCGACTGGTCTAATAAGCTAGTTGACAGTGGGCGCCCGTCACACAGTTGTATAGTAGTAAGATTAATCAGTCCGAACATGATTACTAGTCTACCCCAGATAATTAATAATTTATGTCTCTTTCCATTCATTTGTATGCTACTGTTCATTAATCAATCTTTACTACGCCATTCATTTAATGTCTGTTAATAACTTAATAACTGTCCATGATATTTTTTACTCTGGGGCTGGCGTGATAATAACCAATAGTACAGTTTGTTTTTGTTTTTTTTTTAAGTATTGTAAGACACAATGTATTATTATTATTTGGAATTATATCATTATATTAGTAGATATATCAAATATATACCAACAAAACCTGCATGCTCTATCTTGATATATAGGTCTGGCATTACTGTGGTATAAATCCCACAGTTCCTGTCATGCAGCGATATTTTGCAGGGGAGGACACCAGGCCAGACTTCCGCCTGTCCCGGGATGCCATCACCTGCCTACTCTGTGTGCTGTGGTATCACGAATGGGGCCCAACCCTGGAGACTCTGGTGTTCCTGTTTTGGTTGGCCAGTGGTTCAGCCTACAGGATAGTCTCCAGGGTATTTCCTTCCTACAGTCCACAGGGTAGTGCACCGGATGGTGGATGAGGTGGTGGGTGTCCTCCCCCGCTTTGTGTGTTTGCCATATGGGGAGGAGCTGCTGCAGGTGGGTGAGGGCTTTGCAGGGCAGCTGGGGCCATTGACAGATGCCATATCCGCATCCGTTGTCCAGGGGGCAGAAACCCCCTGAAACCGGTAATCTGTGGAGAGTTGTTTTCTTGTTGTTGTTGTTGTTGTCAATTATACCACATTTGTCCCATTATGTTTGGAAGTGACAACAGATCTCTGATTTGCAGAAAGCTGTTTCCATCAATTGTGCTGTTCTTTTTTTACACCATAACATTTTTCTGTGTGTGATCTGCCTATTGAACAGGTGGTAGCATGTTGTGCAGTATTGCACAACATATGTCTTGGAGTTGGGGACGAACTGCCATTGGACCCACCTGAGGAGGAAGATGGACAGGCAGGTCAGGCAGACAGTGTGAGCGGGGCAGCGTGGCGGGCAGCTCTCACTGCACAGGTGTCTGCACTCCAGCAGGCACCCCTGGACCATGACTACATTTCACAGGTGACTCTTGTGGGCAATGTTATTTACCTTTGTGTGACACGTATATGATCATCCTTACTAAAATATTTTTTAGCAGACATGATCACCCACAACACAATTCACACACACACGAAAATACACTACACATGTATATAGCTATTCTTTCTCTGTAAATAGTTTTTAATCATATTGTAAATAATTTATTGTTTTATATTCTATGTATTTTAATTTTTGCATTTACGGTAGATTTTGTGAATCAGTGAATTAATTTATTAAATTCTTGAAAGAAATTAAGTGTTGTCTGCAGCTGTTCTGTACACATATTTGGAGTGTTTACAGTCAAATATAAACAGACCAAAATCCAAATAACTTAAATACAACATTTATTTTTGAACAAAATAAAACCATAATACCACATATACCAAAATATGTACAATAAATAAAAAAAACAACTATTTATTAGTTAAACTGTCAAGGAGGGAGAAAAAACGGTCACTGCGCTCAGGCGCCTCTCTCTCCCTCCTCTCGTCTTCCTTGAGCTGATATTCCATATCCTCTCTTAAAGGTGGAATAGAAGATGTTTGCGAACATTCAGACAGCAGCGACTGTTAGCCAGTTTTTGAATAATGCGCATGCGCAAGACCAGCCGACTCGTTTCACAGTTCTTTCCGAGGTCCTGCCTCCAAAACAACACGCACGTGCCAGAGACTAACAGACGGCGCTTCACAGCTGACTGGCCCCGATTCTCTCCATACAATGTCACAAACACCAGATAATACTCCCAACTAGCAGTTTTTAATATGACAACAAAACATTGAGCCTAAAATTTACCTGTCGAGCAGCGTATTCCTCGCTATGCCTTCAGCGCTCGCTATCGCTCAAACGATGCACCAAGAACAACTCTGGTTTTGGTTCTTTCATCTGCCTTTCATCTTTTTCCTTTTCGCAGCCACCTCAAACATAGTCTTTCTTTTACAGTTACCTTCATCAGTGTTCTTCGCAGCCATTGTGTAAAACCTTGCTAACGACAAAAAATCTTAACTAGATATAAATGTAGCCTGAAGCTAACGAGGAGTAGCTAGATGAACAAACTAAAGCTAACGGATGAAGCTAACGCTATTTGAACAGACTGTCCCCCATCTACACAAATAAATAAAGAGAAAAAGAAAAAAGAAAAAAAGGGAAATAAATGACTATGTGGTCCTGACAATGGAGCTGCACGAAGGAGCAGTCTGTGCCTGACAGTGAAGCTGCACAGTGAGGCTGTTCAATGGTAGCAATGCAAAAGCAGCTGTAAACAGAATACGGGAACGCGCACGCTTCCAGCTTCACGTGGCAGGAGTGATTGACAGGCTGATTGACCAATAGAACACGCGATGAGAGCGTTTTTGATTGGTTAATGTTTTTAAGGCACCACCACTTCTACAATTGACATGTAATAAATTTTATTTTTCAAGACCTCTTATTTTCCGATGTCTTATATGCAAGTAAAAACAAATTTATAAAATATAACAAAAAATGTTTACAAAAACATCTTCTATTCCACCTTTAAGAGAAAGGAACGGGTCTTCCTCTCTCTTCCTTTTCCTTTTTCTCTGCCTTATGTCCCTTTCTTCTTCTGCTCCTGCTTCCTCCTCTCTCTCTTCTTCCTCACTCTCCTGGATGGAGGCTATAAGGGAGGGGGGTAAGACCGTTGCCAACTGCCCTAGAGTCTCGTCCATGAGAGTGAAGAAGGGCCAAGTCGCTGCTGTTGGCCCTCCATCCTCTGTCCCTTGCCCTGTCCTGGGACACTTGCATTCCTGAACAGTGAATACCAGGCTTACTTTTTTGTACATAGCCTATTATTTTATATTTTAACTTCTTTAATTAAATCTAAGATAGTGCATCTCTAAACTGCTCAATTGGACACTATTTTATTTTTTTTCTCACCTTGTATTTCGTCTTTAAATTGCCCCATTTTTTCGGGCCTGGGATGGGGTCACAGACCCCAGGCCCAATTTCTCCGGAATGAACCTGTGTAGTAAGAATAGTTTTGTTCCCGCAGCAATAGTTCTTTTAAACAAGAATCGGCGCCACTAAGGGCGATTAACTCTAAGCACTTTAAACACTTGTTATTTATATTTGTATTTATTTGATGTGTGTGAGTGCACGATGGGATGTCTTCTCTCTCTTGTCTTTTGTACTGCAAATCTAATTTACCTACGGGTACGAATAAAGAAACCTGAACCTAGTTAAAGGTCCTATATTATACTATTTTGAACATTATACAGTGTATTTTGGATACATTTAGGTTACCATATCACGTTTTGCAACATGAAACACACAATAATTATCCTATACAAGCGGTTTGGACGAGCTCTCATCATGAGTCGACGAAGTGAACGGTCTGATTTGGCGCTGTCACTTTAAGGCTCAGCTCTCCCGTGTTGGCTCCGTCCACTCATGACGTCACGCTAGCGCTGCGCTGGAAACAGACTGAAGTAAACACGGTACATTGTAGTAATAACTTTTTCAGCAATGGCTTTGAGAGTAACTGAGCCGTATATCTTAGACCCAGAATCTGACTCTGAGTTTGAAGAACATGAGCAAACACAAAAACCTCGAAGGCTTCTACAAGACGTTTCTGCTTGGTAAATGAGAAACTATTTATTGTGTATGTTTCTATGGTGTAGCCCGTAGCATAGCGCGTGTTAACTGCTTCTGTTTATAGGTGCGCATGTGGAAATGACCGTACAATGCCTACTGAAGTTGAGAATGTATGCTGTCTGGAGACTCCTAAGGTAGCTGTTGTGCAGTGTATTGAAAGAATTATAATAAAGTAGCCTAGCAATATGTAGAGCTTTGCAGTAATACTTGTTAGTAATACATGTTGCTGAGGGTAAGTAGGGTAACACAGTAGCAGCGATGCTTCTCTGTGTCTGAGCTGCAGAGCACGGCACTTGTTGACAGTGCAGGAGGGAGGGGCTGAAGGAGTGTGGAGGAGCACTTCCTGGAGAGGAGTGGTTTACTTCACATATTGACGTCATTGCGTGAAACAGCTCGTTGAAAGGACTGTAGCTCAAACTAAATAAATTACTTAAACATGCACGAATGAAACAAAACACAACTTTGGGTATGTGTTTGAGGTAGAAACAACGTTAGAACTTGGTTAAAAGCGCAGAAAAGTTGATTTAGCATACTATGGGACCTTTAAGGTCTGTTCAGTATGTGTCCCATTAAAACATTGGATGAACTCAAAAAATTACTCGGGCGCCGATGAGTTTACGAAATAAAGGCTTGATGTTATTTTATGATATATTATTTCCAATTGAATTTATAAATAGCTAATTTACGGATAAAACGTACTAAACCCTCATATAATTGATGTATTTATGTTTTTTTGTTTAATTTTGTTTTTGTTTAATGTGCACCATCAGGGAGTGTAGTGAGCCAGCAGCAGGTCCCCCAGTCAGGCCCTTCTTGAAAAGGGAAATTGTTGTAGCTGTTTAGATATCATGTATTATTGTTGCAATTGTTAAGCAGCATAGTTAAAGACTGTTTAAGTTATGTGTTAATATGTAAAAGCAAGATGATGTTCAGGCCACACTATAAAAATATGAATTATTATTTCAGCTAACTCTCTAGTAACAAAACTAGGCTTGTTTACTGTATGGAAATATACAGGTCAATACACGTTTTTCAGGTACTTAGTATGTGTTAAAAGCTGAAAAGTAGAGACCATATTGTAATTGACAAGATGAACAGATTGTAAACAGATTTTTATTTTTGACAGAAGTAAATTGTAAAGCTTCTTGAAAAGTCTTCTTGAATATTTTGTAATTATATACAACAAAGCGAGGCTGCACAGAACCGAAGCTCACTGCCTATTGTCTCTTTATTTTTCCTGTTTATTCTGGGTTTTTTTCTTCTGTGCGGGTCTGCCCCCCCTAGACCGGACCCGTAATACCTGTTAGAACACTGACATAGTGTTACAATATGAACTCTAAAAGAGTAAAATGTTAACACCAATATCGATAACAAGAACACTGTTACAGAGGATCTAGCAAACACTGGCAGAGTTAAAATTATACACTTACCTGGTGTTGCAGACAAGCGAGTAACACTTCAGAAAAATGGAAAACACAATTGACTTTACCTCATAGGAGTCAAATATAACACATTCCTAGAGTTGATAGAACACCTTTTTAGACACAAAAGTAATAATATGAGAAAAAATTCTCATTCAACACTTACCATCATTGTCACTTACTTCATTTACTTAATGTATTTTTTCATTATTCAGTATTTTTATTATTCTGTCAGTGTTTGTTATTTAGGTTTAACATTATATAACTGTTGAGCTTTTTAAAAGTTATGTTCAGCTCCTGCCCAAACTTGAAATAACTGGCTTCTGACAAAAGGACGCTGGGATAATTCACTCAGTTTCTTCATTTTATTTGTTTTCATTTCTTGTTGTTAGTTTGAGTTCAGATTCATTTCAGCAGATTTCAGTTCACATTCATAGTTGTAGATAAATTAGTAGTAGCATGAGTAGGTTGATACATGCATTAAACTCACATCACAGGTCAAAGGCCAAGTAAATTCATTTTAACCTTATTTGTTCAATATCTAACAAGGTATTTAAATCAATGAATTATATTTTAACTCTGATTATATAACCAATGAATTCATAAAAATGATTTTTAACTCAAATCATATTAATGAACTATTTAAATGAAATGTTTTACCTTAAATTTTACACTTAATTAACTAATGTTTTAAGATTAACTATTAAATCAACATTTAAATTAGTGTTTTAACTTAAATATACAATAAATTATGATAACTATACTATGTTTCTTTTAACACAAATAATGCAATAGTAAATGATGAAAGAAGATAAACAAGCGTGCAAAAACACATTTTGGCCTACCGGTGGTGTCTTTTGCTGAAACAATGAGCTGAACCTTTCAATAGTTTACAGTGATTTGAGGAGCAAGGGCTACAAGTGACACAGGAAGTATATTGACACTGGTAAGTGGCTTGTTTTGCTTCTGGGCTCATCCCAGCTGAGCAGGTATTGTGTTTTGGTAGAGCACTTCTTTTAAGTGTCAGGGCTTTCTTTGTTTTAGCTCAACAATAACATTAGGACCAGGGTAGACTGGGCCGGAGCAACACTGGCAGTGGGCCACTATTACAAGTCGGGTGCTTTAGGGCACGGGCAGTTCCATCCATAACGTGTCCACCTCTTTGATCTGCTCTGGCAGCATACTCATCGTTTTAATGCACTACAATAGATTGACAACAAAAACAAAACACATATTAAGGAGTTGATGTCTGATGAAGAGCAAAATAATCTGGTTTAATTTAAAAAAAATATCACATGATGACACAGCTAAATTACATCAGTCCACACCTATCACCACCACTATCCACGTTAAGTTGCTGATAGGAATTTACACGCTTACACTCCTCTATGAACTTAACATTATGACATTTAGTGTTTCCCCAATCTTCCAGACAACTGTTCAGCTGCTCAACTGTGACTGATCACTTCCTCAGTGGCCTTCCCAGCCACAAGTCATGTAGCCACAACAGCTTGCAGGGTTGAAGTGCAGCACTGACACCCACCAATGAAACAGGCTCGTGTAGGTGGCCGAAAAGAATGACCATTAGGGCTGATGCCATCAGTCCTAGTAACCTGAGGTACATCCTGTATGTTAACAGCGAGCCCTGGCAGAAGGTGGCCAGACAAGCACTTTTATCCTGTCTGTCTAGGCACAAGCCTATTGAAGTGGTATGAGAACTGGGGGTAGACTGTGGATAAAAGTATGATTAATGGAAAACCAACAGCCATATATTTGTCAGAAACCATAAATACATTTTTGAATGAGGTTACTGGACCCCAGGAACGAGACTTAATATTACTCAAGGCACGTAGGTTCGTCACACAGAAAAGGCACAAGACAATTCCAATTTATTTAGAATCAATGAATTTGATGTTTTGGGGGACATCAGGTGTGATGTCAGCAGCCTAGAGTTGTCTGGGAGCAGTTGAGGCACAGTTGTCTATGTACGTGGCCAAGCACACCCACCACTCTGTTCTCGTAGGTTTCGCCCTGAAAGGCAAACCTGAGATACTTCCTGTGAGGGGAATAAAGAGGGATGTGAAAGTAGGATCTTTCAGATCTTTGGACACGAAGCAGTCGCACGAAGCATATTACGGCCACGTGTGTCACCGTTCTGAACGTGTAAATTCTGATGTACTTGTTTAGAGCTCGCAGATCCAGTATTGCCCATAACCCCCTCCCCTCTTGGGGACCGGAAAGTATCTTAAATAGAAACCCCTCTGGGTCTGCTCTGATGGTGCAATTTGGATTGCACCTTTGCTTTGCAGGGAATGTATTTTCTTTTGCAGAGCAAGGGCCTCTAGCCCCCGAGGATGAGAGTAAAATATGCCATTGAAACAGATCATCCCACACGTCTGTAGCAGGCGAGGATGACATGTTGTCCTTCAGCTCAGCTTGATAAGCCAGCGACATCACTAGAGGCTCCACAAGAAGCACATGCCGCACGGATGTCCTCTCTGGCAATTATGTTATCGCATGAGCATGCCTTTGTCAGTAGCATACTGTTCTCCATGGTCAGGGAAAGTATGCTCCATGTTAGTTCTGTTAAAAGAATAGATAAGTAAAGATAAGGTAATAAGTATCTAACAGGGTAATTTATGCGATGCCTGTGCATTTTTCTCACCTGTGAACACAAATAATATAGCATTGATGAGTAATGGCTTCCACAATCACTGACTTCTTACTGCTAACGACCAAACTACTGACAACAGCAGCAACAGCAATTATATATCTGTCCAGGGTGCCATATATGCACATGATCGCTCCTTTAGCTGTGGCATGCCATACATTAGCAGTACATTTACGTACATCTATAACTTAATAATAGACACAGCATGACAAAACTGTCTTGATTTAGATTGTGTTATTGGTGCAGTACTTCTTAATCTCAGAAAGGCTTTTGGTTGTTAAATAATTGGTTTCTGTTATCTAAATTGAATTTCTGGTAGTACGGTGAAATGGATGTAATGAGAAGAAATTGTGACATTAAATGAGATAAATGAAGGAAGTGACATACAAAACCAATTGGACTGGTGTGTTGATTAGACCCTGTTTACTGTGAGACATAATGGTCTCCGGTAATTCCTGCTCAACAGGACTCATCTGCGCACACACACCACAAAATGAATGCAAGACTCACTCCAAGAAAAGCAGCAACCAAAGCTTTATTATTTTCTTGTCAACAATTCATATATTTTGTATATAATACAGAAAATGTTACATTTAGACTGTAGAAAGAAAATAATCATTGATATATTTCTTGGCAAGATTCAAAATATTCAATAAATACTATTTAAATATTTTTAAATATTTCTTAGGTTTTTTTCTTTTTTTTTTTTTTACTGTTAGGGTTGTAGCAAACATTTTGTGAAGAGAAAGGATTAGGCTTGGTGATCAAGTTAATTTGTTTCAGGCCACCACCTCAAAGAAGAAAAGAATAATAAAGCCTAATAAAAAATTGAATGTGAGTTCTTAAGCCTGACAGTGATCCGTATAAGAAGTGACACAACCACAAACATAAGCATAAATGAATAAGAAATTAGGACTTTTACTGACCAGAATAAACAAGCAGACGTATTTGAATATGCAGATTGAATCAACAATATTATAACAGGAGTATGTTCATGGATTGAAACAATAAACCTTTCCTATTAAAGGTGGGATATGGGTATAGGTCCAAACTTCTCAGTACTGCCGATAATGGTTTGGAGTTGGGTCCCCAAAGCTAGCTGAGTGGTCCTCTGTGGATGGCTCTTGGTGGTTCTCTCTGCCTAGAGTTGAGTTGCTGCTCGCAGTCTGTGAGACTGGCTGCTGATATCTGTGCCTTTATGGCCAGCTGAATCACAGTTAAATCAGAGTCCAGCATACAGAAAGTTAAGTCTCAGATGAAAAATGCTAATTGAAAAAATGTTCACAGTTCTTTGAAGACTTTTAAGCAACACAGTTTCTGTAGCAGCAATTGAACCAAAAATTCATTACAACATGTCCTTTGGACGGAAAGGACTTAAGTAAGTTACAGTGCTTGGGCGTTGTCCTGAAAAATTGAGAGACAACAAAATCTACAGAGCTGTTTAACTTTTGAAACTTAGAGAGGTGTGTCTACGTGATGGCGTTATTTGTTTCTTTGTCGAAGAAGGATGGTGTTAAAGATATTTTCATGCTAAGGCTTCATATTACAACCTTTAAATATTGTGGAACAATTAAACACTCATTTATACCCAAATGTGTCAACAACATATTGTTCCAATAACTCAATGCATTCAAACATAAAACAATGTTTTGTATGGTCAGTATCTGTAGTCCTTTAGAATGTACCCATATATTCACAGATAAAACAACATTTCTAGGCATGTATGTATATGTATTGACATTTGACATAATAAGGCTTATCACCTTTATCAAATCTTTTGTTAAAAAGAAAAGTCATTCTTCATTGATAAGCAACTTTTAAGTGTCTTTTAAGTGGTTCTTCAAAGTTTATTTAAGTTTGTTGTTTTCGAAAGGAATGCAGGGATGAGGCGCCTAAAGTGAGTTTGTGGGGTCTCATAAGTTTTAGCGGCGCCATTTGTGCTAAGCACAGGTCATGTCTCTCTGTCAGGAAAGGTCCTTCAAAGTTGTAAATTCGTCTGGTTTAAGCACTGTTCACAAGAAAGATAATATTTTAGTGGGTTTGGGTCATTCAGTTGTACGCTACAGGGTTTTGATTCCTGAAGGTAATTATTCAGTTTAGAGAATCATATACAAATCAAATCATATTCAAATCCTAAACTGCATTTTTACATCACATTACATTCTAAACTTACATTCTAGACACACAAGACAGGGAATATGTTAAAGGATGATCGACTTCACATACTGTTTGTCTACGCTGATTCGGTGAGTTTCGTTGAGTCTGTTAACAGAGGAGTTAGTGACAGTCATATAACTCATGTCTTTGGAACAGGGCTTTAGAGTTTTCCAAAACACTTCTTTTGCCCTTTTCCTGAAGTCTTTGCCCACAATAACAAGCAATACAGGGTTTAGGGCACTGTTGCTGTAAGCCAAATATGTAGAAAGTTGAAGGCCAATGTCTAGGATGTGACCCCACAGACATCCGGGAGTCACACCAAAGTAATCCAGGGTGTCCAGAAAACGCAGCACCTGATGAGGGGCCCAGCAGATCAGGAACATAGCCAACACAGCTAAGACTAGGCATGTGGCCTTCCTCTCGGCCCTCAAACCGGGGAGTCCCAGAGCTCCCCCGTCATTCAGAGCAGCTACAATGTGTCGAGTGCAGTACACCATGAGCAGGACAGGGACCATGAAGCCCAAAATGATCCTGCCAATGTTATGGTGCACCCTCCATTCTGGATGAGGGTAGGCCAGAATACAAGCGTCCACACCAGGATCTTTTACATAACTCACAGTGCGGAAAAGCAGAATGGGCAGACTTGAAATAAAGCCGAAGATCCAGATGGTCATGCACACCCGTTTGGCCCAGGAGCGTCTCCTAAAGGGGCTGGCACTCATGGGCTTCACCAGAGCCAAGTAGCGGTCTAAGCTGACCAGGGTGAGGAAGAGAATACTGCAGATGTAGTTCATGGCGATGGCCACATTGACGAGCTTACATAGGAACTCCCCAAAGTCCCACTGATAGCCCCGGGAAATAGTCAGGGCCCAGAATGGCAGGCAGCACATCATGATCAAGTCTGCAGCAGCCAGGTTCCCCAGGTATATGTCTGCCACGCTGCAGGGCTTCCTCTGGAGCAAGAAAACAGTAAGCACCAGGCAGTTCCCCACCAGCCCCATGATGCTCACCAGGCCGAGGTATGACGGCTGCAGCCAGGACAGCAACAGCCAGGCCTCTGTGTAGTTCAGACACAAGTCCACATTTGGGTCCAGCCACAGAGTTGCATTGTCATTCATTGTAATCTGTAAAGTACAGAGTGTTATACTGTGTACTGTGCTATATTGATATCTACATGCTGAAGGATACAATTAGCACAGGAGACTTTTTTAATCAATGTGTCTCTAACGCTCCACGACAATACTATTCCAAAGAAGTTAAGTAAAATAAAAATATTTTATCAAGCAAATGCCATGCAAAGTTTAAAGTTGGAAAAAAAAGGCTTGGGCTGAGAAATTAAGTATAAGCTACATATTTTACACCATCATTTATTTTTTTGCATTCCTATTCAACAACTAACTTCAATCATTCTGCTATTATATAAAAACAGGATTTATTACAACAATTATACTCAATTCAACAAAGTAATGGCAGATTTAAAAAATAAATAAAAACTTAATGACATATCATTTTCCAATAATATGTGTTTCCCCTTCACTTCAATTGACTACTTCATCCATCTGTGAGGCACCACCTTTATCTAAATATTTTTAGATATTAAACTAATTTGCGGCTCACCTTATCTCTGTGGATTGACCCCTTCCATCCAGTTGTGTTGTTGAGCGTTTAGCCGATCAGCTGGTTTGTCTGTTTTAGAGAGCTCTGGTCTGCTCACTGTTCATATATACAGACCCAGAATCGTCAGCCTGATGTCAGAACTTGCCTGTTCCTCCCCAGCTACTGTTCATGTGGAGACTATTTACAGCCCACGTATGTTTACCACTGACTCACTCAGTAACTGCAGGCAGTGACAGATCGTGGATTTTTTTAGGGGAGGGGCCATGAAGCGGCCACATTTTTTTACAGAGGGGCCAACTATTTGGTCAACATTTGATGCGCATTTACGTAGATTTACTAGTCACTTGTCTAAACACTTACTTGTCTAAATACTTTTTTTTTTTTCCTCGGGTAAATTTTTAACAGACCATAAACAAACCATATTCAGGTGCATTTTAACAGGTGTTGCATAATATTTAGCTGGCTACAGTTCAAGGTGAATTCTTTTCCTTTCCGCTTCTCCCTTCAGGGTTCACCACAGCAAAACATCTGCCTCCATTTAGCCCTGTCCCTCGCATCCTCTTCTTTCAAACTCATCTTCATGTCCTCCTTCAATCCATCCATTCACAGTTTAAAGGTGAATTATGGGTACAATTTGTTATTTTTCTGGCCTCAGACCACAGGAATTAGCAACACATTTATCAATTAAAATGAATATTAAAATCTACTAAAAAGGTGCATGTGTCAGCTGCTCAAAACTCATACCTGACACTTAACCTGCAGGAGACAGGTGGATCTGAGGTGAACCACAGTCTTGCATTGAGTCCAGTGTGAGTAAAGACACAGTTTCAAAGTTATGTCTTACCAAGTCTCGTTGGCCGACTTAACACTTACTCCAAGTTCTCCATTTCCCTCACTCTTTTCAGAAATCTCTCGTCCTATCTGTTGTGTTTAGCTCCTAAATAGGGCTAACCAGTCTTTTTTTAATGAGTTTCTCCCGATCCGCTCAGTAATGGGTTAAACCATTTCCTCACGGGGTTGGGGGAATATTGATTTAACACTAAATAAATTTGTCATAAACAAATGAAGTGAGAATAATAAAACTCTAACAACATATTGTAAAATATAACTTAATCTTAGGAGAGTCTGACATTTTGAGGGGCAGGTGCTTAACCAAGAAAAAAGGGCACTTCTGCATATTGCTAAAAGAAAAAGTTATATACAGTACACTACAGTATCAGAAATCTTGTCTTAAATTAGTAATAGTACTAATTTCACTGTAGTCATTTACTGGAGTAATCCCACAAAATTTTAAATAATTATTAGGTCACACAGAACATCAGTATTTATTTAGTATCAGTCATTATTAATGTTAAACCAAACAATTGTGCAAAATGCTTTACTCAACAGCAGTGGGTCTTTTCACACCGAATGTGTTGATCTAGGCCTATATAATACACTATAGTCTTTATAATGTGCAGACATGGCACCAGAAGAACCAATATTTAGGCTAGTTATTAAAATATTAAGATCCTACTGGCCAAAATGGCTTGTAAGAGTAATTGTTTTAGTCAAAATAGCAATCTGCCAGCATTTGGCTAGTTGGATAATGTTGTCTCATGTCTATAACCATCAACATGGAAGTGAGAATATATATTTATTATAAATATTTGGGGGCTAAAAGGTTAAAAGCAGGGGTGCCCACACTTTATCGGCTTGCGAGCTACTTTCAAACTCACTAGGGTCCTATAGATTTCAATTATGTATATATTTGACATCTTATTTTTATTTTTTTTTCCTGCATGCTCTTAGCTTATAGTTTTATATATATATATATATTATTCAGTATTTTATGTTTCATGTTGCACGACAGCAATGAGAAAAATTCCTAGTCTGTGAACCTACACTGACAATGGCAATAAAATCTTTCTGATTCTGATAGGTGCAAGAGCAGAGTCTTTTAATCAAGGTTATTACTATAATTTGATAACTAGTTCAATAAAATTAGACTATAATAAAAAAAAAAAAAACACGTTCAACTTGATAGAAAGAAAGAAAGGAAGAAAGAAAAGTAACACTTTTATCTCGCATCGCTGCAGTTGATTTATTATGGACTTACACTGGCTACTTAAATGTCATTACCACAAAAACCTGTCATATTGTTCAAAATGATCATATTAGTATTACATCTCGCTCTTAAACATTATTTGTCTCATTTTGGTGAGTGACAGGAGCTCCATGGTAACGCTCAGGGGCAGGGCTTCAGCTTTAGACAAAGGTGAGCTCTTTTGGCTCAATATCTAACAAAAAGTACTTTATGGAGGATGGAAACAGAGTGGACAGATAGGATAATAACATTATGGCTGTACCGGTCTCCTCCTCTATATCTTTCTTCGAGTGGGTGCGGGGCGGGCAGCAGCTTCGTCGTCGGCTCGTAATGTGCTGCTACGCCGCCGCAGCGCTGTTTGCTACACAGCCGCGATAACTGGAAACAAGTGGCTGAAATGCGGCTGGTGTGGTCCAGGTGACTGATATTATTCTGCTGTAACTCATGAGTACCAACTCCCGTGTTGTTACATGTGCGCATTCCCCTGTGTAATGATGAATCCATCAGACGGTCGGTCGTTCCTTGCATCAAACCAGCGCTAAATGCGAGCGAGACATTACTCTGTATTTAGGGAGGTAGGGCTCCGCGGTCGACTCAGTTTGCGTGGGCGATCGACTGGTCGATCGCGATTGACGTAATGGGCACCCCTGTTTAAAAGTATTTAGGCTATAAAGTATTGGTGCTATCCTTATGTTATTGTATGTATTTTGTTGAATGTAATTGAACTGTAGCTCACAATATCCAGATGTTTATGAGATAGTTCACGTGTCTACAACACTCTTATTGACCTCCTCATTTGAATAAAGTGGATTATATTATTTGGTGTTATCCTTCTGCCTTCTGTCTTCACACAGCATTCAGAGAGTCATCCTGCAGTTCTATGTCCTCATCAGCTATCACCTCATATGTATGACTTTGTTAAAGTGTACCTCTTGTATTCTGGACTTGGACTGCGGACAGCATTGTGGAAACAGTTTGAGGGTGCTATTCCCATGCTTCTATCTGTCATCTCAGCCATTTTATTGTGTCAGCTCACATAAATTGTTTGAGATCCAGTTTCCAAATCAGCGTAAACTCCAAGAAGAAACTCCATAGAAGGCCACAATTTAGCTGATACAATACTTTAGAATGTGTCAGTAGAGCTGTTGTATCACATATTGCTCAGAAATGCAGTGACCAAATGTTTTACATTAGGGACTTCAGAGCTAGACTGAATTAGACTGAACTGGTTTTGACAAATGCCCAGGGTCTGCTGGAGGTTTTTACCCTGGTAAATAGTTTAGTTTCTACTTCACAGTGCATTGAGTACAAGTTGTGACGAATGTGTGTTTGAATGTAGTAACATAAACTGAATTAGAAACTTTTAGAAGTGTTGTGTTAAAATAAGTGAAATATTGTAAAAAATTTCTTCTGAATTCTTTCTTAGTGCAGACAGATGAAAGTGGATAACATTAACAAACCTCTTTGATAACCGCTGAGGAATGTTTACACAACCTCACGCACACTGCCAGGAACAGTTCTGTATTACAACATCTGAGCCAGCAGATGCATTAGATTTGAGTTTATCATACTTTATACAAAAAGATCTACATTCGATTTATGCAAATAAGAAATTGTCAATTTTACTTTTGTTTATTCACTTGAATAGTGACTTCTCACTGCACAGTGTGCCACTGTACTTAATTCTAAATGATGTTAGTATTTATTAACAGGTTCAGTTCTACCTAATTTAACACTTGACATTTGGTGATACATCATACTACAGGAAGTAAATTACTAGTTAGTTGTTGCATTACGTATATGCAGTACAGACATATGAACACGTTCAGTTCAAAAGTCACATCCCTTTAGACTGAGAACTACATTAACAGTTAAAACCTGGACAAAGATTACAATGATGACAATTTAAAAAGTACATTTATTTCTATTGAATATTATTCCATTCCTAATTAGAAATATGTTGTCTGTTATTGTAGAGTTTTGCTTTACATAGATATTTACAGGTGCTGCCACACCTCATATCACACAATATATATGTATTTGGTATTTCTTTGATTTTGTTCCTCTGAGAGATTTTGGAATGTCTGTCCATAGCTGTCTGCTTTCTCCAAGTCATATGTGGGTTGTGCGTCATGCAGCACCAGGCTGGATTTGATGACTTACGGTTTTCAGCTTATCTCCTTTAGTATTACTATACTCATGTGTGAGACCAAACACAGACAGAGGCAGCAATTACTGTTACCAGACAAGAATAATCATAACCACACACTCACAAAAATATGCTCAGTTCCATGAGCCAGTACCTTCTCTTTATTTTTTGTAATCAGCTGTAAAATACTTATATTTGTAGAATAATGTAACTATCAGAGCAAGGTGACATGCTAAAACTCTAGTTGTTCTACCTTTGTAAATCACCACAAGTGATGCTGAGCTCTATTTAAGTAATGCCGACCTTATTTTTAAAAAATGACATAAGGGCTCATAATAAAATGGGCTCGTGTGATCACAGTGCTGTCGATGAATCTGACTTGTTTTAATGCGGTTCTTAAGACTCACCTGGTTGGGGTAAAAGCCTGACCACCACTAGTGGTCCGTGGCTCAAAAAATCTGTATTTTATTAGATTTTTCATTTTATAGCTGATTGTGATCTTTCCTTCAACATTTTGGATTAAAGTTGAGCCCAGTCCCACTGACTCTACATTATCTTGAGTTTTGTTACATTTACATTATAAGTATAAATTAATGTTGACACTGTGGTGGAATCCAGTGGAAGTTTAGTCCATAAACGTCCAAACCCCTGATCAAAGAGTGTGCTTCTCCTGTTGCAGTGCTCAGTGTGTCCTCTTTGGACAGTTGTAAGAACAGGAACCTTCACTTGGCTCTGTGGAGTTAAATGTTGATGCATGAGTGACTGGACCCTACAGTCTTCCATTACTGTGTGTGTGTGAGTATATGCATGTTTTACTGATAAAAGTTTTAGCTGTGTAACAGTTTTTGCTTTTAACAAATTTAATTTTAATAAAGACTAACCACAGCAAAAACCTAATAACAGCGACCATAACCCTGACTGTATTAACTCAAGATAATACCTACATGCATCAGATCTTGTTGTGTAAAATATATTCTAAGGTGTTGCATTTATTATACAGTCTGCCTGGTCTACAAAATGTCGACCTATATTCCTGATAGTCACAATTGATAAGAATCAAAAGTTCCCATGAAATTCCATAAGAAATAAATGCGGGCCATTTTTAACTCATCTATGGAAGCTTGGGTTAGTAATACAAAATCAAAACTATATATATTTGCAATATTGATGCATCACAATTAATTTTTTCTGCTGATAAGAGGATAGTCATTAATCATAGAGTGTTTCTCTTGGCATCAGCTTATACCATGTCTTTATAGAAACTGCTGTGCACAAATTTTTAATGTGTCTTTTCCTTCTTGACACTTTACATTGTTTAATTTCATATACAAACTGTCCTTGCTAACTTGCTGTATTTCCATTCACAATTGTTACACTTTCACCGTTTTTGCATGGTAATTGTATAATATTCCCATTGTACTGACGACTTGACTAACTTCTATAACACATCCTTTGTAAGTTCTTACATCTTAAAGAGATGTTCTATCTGGTCTTTGTTTAGTCCTGGGTCTAGTCTTTAAATAGTCTTTTTAAGTGAATTGCCAAGTAATGGAATAGTTGCAAGAAAAAGTAATTCTGAACAGTACATACTTGATCCAAAGTTAATATAAAATTAACTGTCAAGTAAAGCAACAGTTGCATGAAAAAGTAATTCTGATTTGTCATTACTGAGTAGTCAAGTAATGTGAATCGGTCTAATATAAATACATTTACTTGTAAGTAGGGGGTAAGTACTGCAAAATGAAACAACCTTGTTATTTCAACAAACAATGACACTTTTAACAGAACATGGAATATACAGAGCATTCCGTTTTCCATGGATTTTCCAAGTAAGCAGAACAAATTACAGTGTAGATATACATTACAAAAACATAGTTCTGACAAATGTCTTTTTCTATTCTTAAGCTGTATACTAAAACATATTGCACCATGCAACTTTAAGATCATTGCCTGTCTTTTGCAAATACAGAGCACTCTGACGACTAACAAGATGAGATAACTAGACCATCCAAAATACTAAATATGTATTTTAAATATGTATTTTATTTTATCAAACATTGATTTGTGCATTGAGTTCAACTTTAATTTCATCAATTAGTAGATATAGGGCATTTGGAGGAAAAAAAATTTAACTTTTCAGCCATTTCAGAAAAGTGGACTGAAACAACAGGCACGGGGCAGTCAAAAAGATGTACATTACAAATATACTCATGCATATTATTAAGAGATACAAAATGCTCATAAAATCAGGTTTTACTGTGTATTACAAATTTTGCATGCAGTTACAAGATTTTATCAATTACCATAGAAATATAAAAAAGGCCAAGGCTCATATAACTTAAACAGAAATCTTTTCACATGTACAGCTTTAAAATTATTTCACAAACACATTAAGTTTATTCAGTACACACTGAAGACAAGGTGAGGTGGTGGAGCAGGATGGATGTTTTTTTTCCACAACATGGAACATTCATTACATGGTTTAGTTGGAGCAATAACAGCTTTTTAAATAACACTTGTCAACATCTTTTCAGAAGGTGAATGCATATACCACACCCACAACAACTATGTTCCCAATGGTAGCTGTAATTGCGACCCAGAGCCAGATGGCGTCCTGTGACCTGGACTGAGGCTCCTCAGCAGCGCTGCGAGCTGCCATAGAGGCTGTGTGCACACTGACAGAGGAATTGAACAAAGACTGGTCAGTGCTATAGTCATCTGTGGGAGAGGAGTCCATGAAGGCACCAGTCATCACTGGGATCTATGGGGAAAAAAACGAATTGAGAAGAAAGTTACAGCTTTCTTTCAGTGGTTACGACCTAAAATGCATGAGACAGTTCAGGCACTAAAGACTTTGCTGCTGGTTTGTGACATAAATTTAAAGTTTTAAAAAGTAAGTAAATTAAAAGTCCAAATGGGACAATTTAAAAATGTGAAACCTGTTCAAGCTTCAGTGGCAGCTCTTTGGTGTCACTTAAAACTCCAGTACCTAATATATTTTCATCTAGTTGAAAAAAATGGTTTAGAGCCCATATAGTATATTGCAAAAAATCATGCTATATGATGCCATCTGCTGCTTATTATAAGCAATTTTAAGAAATGAACACTCAATAGGAGCAACTCCAACGCAGGGACAGGGAGTTCTTGGCCACTCACAAGCCTACTGACGCCCAGGGACTTAACAGAGAACCCCATTGGCTGTTGCTGTACAATGTTTTTGCCATGGTCTGCACGTGCACAACTGGTAAACAGAGACAGCATGGCGGCCGAAGTCCCAGAGGGCAAGGTAGCTATTCCTGCATTAACTGTTACTGCATACACTTCTAATTATAAACAAAGGAAAACAGAAGGAGTAAAGAGACCAGAAAAGCGCAAATGGGACGGTAAAAGAAATAAAACGCGAATAAATATTGGAACCACATTCCAAGAGAGAGAACTACGCGACTGCATTGGTCTAAAATTGGACTCTGAGCTGGCTGCTTATCTTCTAGACTGGTAACTAACTTTCTATTCACTATATTTTTATTAGCATGGTGGTCAGTTTCTCTTGTCTTGTTACATTTTAAACGAATTGCAAACAGATGTAAGCCTTACGTTGCTAGGGCTTAGCCTTATGTTGCTAATGCTAATATTGCTAGCGTTGTAGTCTCCGGAACTTATCGCTCTTGAGACCCATAATTTCAGTGCTTCACACGCTCAGCTTTCTCATAGCTAGGTGTCCTCACCTACTAACACCAGTTTCCTAGTACTGTCATGATTTGTGTTGGGACAGGATTAGCGGTCTATAAACAGTGAGCATGTCCGTCTTCAGTTGTCCTCGTGTATAAGATGCGCACATTAGTGATGTGCGGTTCGTGAACGAATCGTTCAAAACTCGAGAGTCACTTTACTGAATCGGGAGTTGTGATTCTCCGCTTCTATTAACTCGTTCACTGACTCGTCCCTGTTATTGCTTGCTAAACTACGGTCCTGCCAGCCGTGGTTTCTTTTTCTGTTGTCTGGTTAGCTGCCGCTATGTTTTGAGTGCTGTTACACTACTTTTTACGGTAACAGAGGATGACTGTTGCCGTAATGAACGGTATGTTTGCACTAAAAAAATTACGTGCAGCTCATTTGACCACAGGGAGACGAAAGTCCACTCGCTTGACTGCAGTTTGAAACACTAACAGCAATAAAGAATCAGACAACAACAATATTGTGATATGTATAAATATATCAAGTTAACCGCTATACTAGTTATGTGAGAGAAGCCACCACAGTGCTGCCTTATTTCAACTCCCCCTTCTCCTAGCTTTCTGGTTGTATGAGCTGTGAAAGAATGAATCAGTCACTCAGTTGCTCACAATAGCCTGGCCCCTGTCCAACTCACAAATCGAACGAATCACGAGTAACTTGCAGCCAGCAGCACACTCAGACCGGTGGTACCGAGCCGCTTCCCTAGCTGAGTTGAAAGTCTTCTCCTTTGCTCAGGTTGTCTCGGGGTGACAGCAAATACACAAAACTATTCACTACACAGTTTGTCATCATCTTTCTTTTTGGTGAGTGATTCATTTAAACTTGAGTCAGTAAAAAGAATTGAACTTCCCATCACTAGCGCACATTAATTCACGCACGAGACAAGAGAAAAGCCTGGGAGGGGTTTGTGAGAGTGAGTAAGGAACAGTTCAATTTTTGTTTTTTGTTGTAATTTCAGCAAAGCAAGGCAGACATACACTGACAGACAGCACTGTGGGCAATTCAGACTTGCTTTGACATGCTTGTTTTTGGACAATGTGAGATAACGAGAGTGCACAGAGAAAACCCTGGGTAGGGAGAATTTTTTTTTTACTCTGGAAATCCTCAATGATGTTTGTTCTGAGAGTAATAGAGGTGTCATATATCATGTGTAAGTAGAATGTAATGACTTGATAATGTGGTTGTTTGTCATGCCGGCTTTATTGAGAGTTACTATCTCTGGTGTCCATGTATGGACAATAGCAAAAATATGTAATCCTATATATCTGTGTGTATGTATTTGTTTGTGTGTTTCTTTTAGTGAGATAAATGACAGATCAGTGAGAATGAAGCTGAGCAGACAAGCCTCATTCACCTTGTTGGTATCCTTTAGCAGTCAACAGAGATAATGACTCAGAGATGAATGAGGTCTAGTCTCACTGAGCTGCGCAGCCACATAATACATCTGTCACTGAAAACATCACTGAGAGATGTCCTCATCCATCTGATGATACTGCAACAGGCCGATATAAAGCCAATGCATATGAGGTTTGGCCATGTAAAGAGGCTTATATAATGCATTTTAATAAAGCTTTATATGTTGTGTTGAATTGCTTTTAGTGCTCTTAACAAGCTGGAGCAGTGGCCTTCGAAAATGCATCAAATGCTTTTGTAAATTAAAAGATCTTGTCTAAAATAAGGCCAAAGAGTCTGGTCTAGCGCTATGTAGAAAGATATAAATTCAGTTTTACTCAGGCACCCCTAGGGTCCTAGTGTACTATACTATGTAGGGCACTAAAAGCTGTCCTCTCTCTGGTGCACTTAGAGCACTAATGCTGTGTTATGTACACTCATTTGTTGTTCTTTTTATGGATATCGCTCTGAGTGGTCAGTACCTTTTAAATAAAAAAGTAAAGAACCGGATCCAGGCAGACAAGCCCTGGCTTTGTATTTGAAGTAACGAAGATGTGCTGTGTTTCTTTTTTAAAGCAATTAAATGTAGAGGACAATTTAGTCTACTTTTTGATTTGCAAATAAAGGCCTGGGCTTCAGGATTAGGGTTCAGAATAGCATTAACATTAACTTAAGTGTTTTGGGGTTTTTTTCTTTTGACCAATGCTTAATATTAAATCATGCAAATATCTTATAGCTCATATTACCTTTTACCTTTAACAATTTACTCTCATACTCTACATTTTCACTGCTTGTCAGGTTTTTGGTCCATGTTACATCCACTTCTTGGATGTGTGAGTAAAGCCATATGGGACGTTTACAGAGAATCGGCAACTCCATGGCAACAGCAGCATTCACCAAATCTCTCTGTTTAGATAAATCTTCAAATAGGTCGCCACAGACCAAACTTACTGAATGACTTAGAGCCAAATACACTGAGTGTACCCCGCCACATGCCCAAATCAGCTGCGATAGGCTCCAGCCCTGACTTTTACATCAGCCAGACATTGTTGTTATTAAAGTAACAAGTAATAAGGTATTAAATATGATTATATCATTTATTTTGTGATTGTACAGAGTCTAGACTTTACCAAGGTTTTGATCTAAAACAGAGAAGAGTTCACTTAGCTCACTTGAGGCCTCAAATAAACCTGAAAAAAATCAATCTGCGCTTGGCCTATGAACCAAGCGACTTGGACAAAAGCATAAAAAAACAACAATCCCCAAACATACGGTTATCGATATCACTATTATATACACAGATGATTTTACTAATATGAAATTAGTATGCTCAAATAAAGTGCACCAAACACTACTATGTGCAGTCTAATCTGATATAGTGGGGTTTACCTGTGCTGCCATAAATGACAGGTCCATGTTGGTTTAAACCAACTGCTGTCCAACACTGGTCTCTTCTCAGTCCTTCTCAGGAGCCTGGCTGGGGACACGCTGCTACATCCTGCTATCATCAGGTTCACAAAGCAGAGTGCAATCACCGGCGACACTGATGTTTGGAGAGATAGGTCTGACTAGTAGCGGGACAGCTGGGGGAGGGGGTTATGTTCACACAGGGGCCAGTCACACCACAGTAGCAGCATCCAGAATGGTGTATTCCAGTACTACTTACAAAGGAACTGCAATTACTATTACAATTTACAAAATAAATGTAATGTAATCATCCTGTCCTTTGACCCTTCATGTCCTTGTCCTAACCCTAACCCCTAACCCTTGTTTGCCCTCAGGTGTTCTGGCCAAAAGAGTCCCCGGGGAGCCGGGGCACCTTAAAGGTCTCATATTATGGTAAATCGACTTTTCTGAGCTTTTAACCATGTTCTAATGTTGTTTCTACCTCAAACACATACCCAAAGTTGTGTTTTGTTTCATTCGCGCATGTTTGAGTAATTTATTTAGTTTGAGCTACAGTCCTTTCAACGAGCTGTTTCACGCAGTGATGTCAATATGTGAAGTAAACCAATCCTCTCCAGGAAGTGCTCCTCCACACTCCTCCAGCCCCTCCCTCCTGCACTGTCAACAAGTGCCGTGCTCTGCTGCTCAGACACAGAGAAGCATCGCTGCTACTGTGTTAGCTTACTTACAGTCAATACTTTTACTTTACTTTCAATACACTGTACAACAGCTACCTTAGGAGTCTCCAGGCAGCATACATTCTCAACTTCAGTAGGCATTGTACGGCCATTTCCACATGTGCACCTATAAACAGAAGCAGTTAACACGCGCTATGCTACGGGCTACACCATAGAAACATACACAATAAATAGTTTCTCATTTACCAAGCAGAAACGTCTTGTAGAAGCCTTCGAGGTCTTTATGTTTGCTCATGTTCTTCGAACTCAGAGTCAGACTATGGGTCGAAGGTATACGGCTCAGTTACTCTCAAAGCCACTGCTGAAAAGTTATTACAACGATGTACCGTGTTTACTTCAGTCTGTTTCCAGCGCAGCGCCAGCGTGACGTCATGAGTGGGCGGAGCCAACACGGGAGAGCTGAGCCTTAAAGTGACAGCGCCAAATCAGACTGTTCACTTTGGACTCATGATGAGAGCTCATCCAAACCGCTTGTATAAGATAATTATTGTGTGTTTCATGTTGCAAAACGTGATATGGTAACCTACATGTATCCAAAATACACTGTATAATGTTCAAAATAATATAATATAGGACCTTTAAGAAGGTTCCGGTACATTTTTCACTGCTAATTTAAATCAGATTATATTTTTCTAGGAGTATTGCTTGGAAGAAAGTTACACTGTTTTCTACAGTTAGCTTATATCTTTTTTGGTTCCAACATATTTACATATACTTACCTGTTCTAACTAATGAGTAGTTCCAATTAGCCCCAAGGCCTGAAAAAGGTGCTGGCAATTGGTTGTCGGGGGCTGTATGGAAATGCTGCTCAACATGCTGTTTTTAACTTTATTTTTTGTAATTATTTATTGTAAATAAATGCACTTTGGGTCTGCACACTGGAACCTCATCTCAGCTCTGCTCTGTCCTCTTTAAAACACTATGGTTGCTATCCAGGCGTTACAATTGGTGTCAGAAGCTGGGGCCCACGCTACAGAGCAACTGAGGATGAGTACAAGAAGAAGAGTGCAGATTGACCAACATGAGGATCCAGATGTTGGGACAAGTGAACCTGCTGACCAAGGGGCTCTAAGCAACTTGCAACCCTGAGGACAAGTTTGAAGAGCTGACTGCGCTGGTAAGGTCACTCGCACAGTCCCAAGCAGCCAGTGATCAGCATCTAGAAAAAGAAGCAGCACAACAAGAAACAAAATGGAGAAACATGCAGCACCAAATGAAGGAAATGCAGTCATTGGTGACTCGCGTCATCCAAAGACAAGATCAAGAGCAAGAAATTGCTCCCCCTACAGATCAGAACGACAATGAAGATGAAGGCCCCAGTCATGGTGAACACAACAGATTTTACAGAGAGATGGTAGTCCACAGAGAACCAAAGCTGTTGCCTTTCGCTCCAGATGATGACATCGAACATTTTCTCATTACCTTTTAGAGAATGGCTCAAGTCTGCAGATGGCCAAGAGATGAGTGGGCTCACCGCCTAGTGGCGCTTCTTACAGGCAAGGCATATCTTTGAATGGACTTTTGGAGATGCTGAAAATTATGAAAAAGTAAAAGCGGCAATATTAGCAAAATCTGAAATAACATCAGAGACTTACCGCAAAAGATTCCGGTCGACAGAAAGCTTCCAATACGAAACCCCAAAGGAGCTGTATGTGGGACTTGAAGGACCTGTTCTCAAAATGGGTCAAACCTGAAAAATCTACAAAACAAGAGATGTCAGAGACTTTGATTTTGGAGCAGTTCCTAAGAGTGGTTCATCCGAAGCTTGAAGTGTGGAGCCGCAAACGTGACCCCAAGACGGCAGAACAAGCAGCGGAGCTGGCAGAGGTCTTCCTAGCTGCAAGAAAAGGATGCAACAACACCACCTATGAACGAAACAAACTCCTTCCACGTCCAGAGAGGTTGGGACAGAGAACATGGACGCAGAGACCAAGCCCAAAGTAAGTCCAATGGGGGTGAACAGGGTTTTGGTCAAATTGTCAAGTCCTTGGCAATTTACTCCAAGCCATGCCCAAAAGTCAAATACTGGCAACACAAAGAGGTCAGGTGTTACTTGTGTAATGGTTTCGGCCACACCCAGTATTCTTGTTCATCAGCCAATAAAGCCATCTCTTTACTGTGCAGTGCCCAGACCTGCTTTGCCCAGCAATTTTGTTACAACCCAAAGAGGGTTTCAGTCTGTGGTTTTGTCCAGCCTGGTGACTAGGGAGAAATGGAATGAGGATAAAACTAGTATTAGCTGCATTCATGGGGATGAACATCAGTATCCTACAAGTGAGGTCTATTTGACAGTGGGAGACTTTTCTAATGCCAGTGGCTCTAGCTCCAAACTTACCTTTTGATGTGATTCTTGGTAATGATGTGCCAGTTTTGCTAGATTTAGTGCAAGAGTCAGAAAACTCACTTGAAAACCTAAATCTACCTAAAAACTTACCTGAAAACCCAAATATACCTAAAAACCTACTTGTGAATCCATCTGTAAACTTACCTGAAAAAGCAGAGTCGACCAAAGCTTATAACATGGTTATTACCAGAGTGCAAAAGAATCCTTACAAGAGTTACCATTCTGGGGTGTAGACTTAGAGCCTGTAAAAGAAAAACCTGTTAAGACCAAAGCACAGAAAAGACGTGAAAAGTAACTGCTAGCAAACTGACAGAAAAACCAACCAAACCTAATCACCAAATAGATTTTGAACTCCCACCTGATGTAGCCAGAGGATGTAACCCTAAAACCTTGGTTTCAAAAAGTTTCAGAAGTTGAAGAGGTTAAACAGGCCAGCCCAGGATGTTTAGAGGAGGCAACATACATCATTAAAGCGGGCATTCTTTATCAATGCAAGGGCCCTGTTGAAGCCTTAGCATTACCTAAACCATTTAGTGACAAAGTCATGGAGCTTGGACATTCAGTGACATGGGCGGGACACATGGCTTTCCAAAAAACTTTGTGCAGAATTGCAACCAGATTTGTTTGGCCGGGCATGTACAATGACATCTCAAAATTCTGTAATTCATGTGAAATATGTCAACTTACCTCGTCCCGCAAAGCACCACTAGCCATGTTGAGCCTCTACCTATCATTGAAACTCCTTTTGAAAGAATAGGAATGGACATATTTGGGCCATTAGAACGAAGCAGTACAGGAAACAAGTTCATTTTAGTTCTTTGTGATTATGCAACTCAGTATCCCTAAGGAGGTTTTGACGGTCTGTGGGACAAACATTATGTTGAAGTTATTAAACAGGTTTACAAGCTCCTAGGTACTAAAGATATTAGAACCACCCCATACCAACCAGACGGACAAGACAAGAGACAACGAAGACCGCTCAACAAAACCAAAAGACCTGGTATGATCGCAAAGCCAGAGAAAGAAGCTTTGAACCTGGTCAAAAAGTACTCCTTCTCCTCCCCACCTCTGACAGCAAACTCCTCTCCAAATGGCATGGTCCCTACAAAATCACCAAGAGAGTGGGTAAGGTCACCTATGAACTTTTTATGCCTGACAGAACCAAAAAGCACCAAACAATTCACGTGAACTTGTTGAAAGAATTTCAGTCTCACCAGGAATCTGTCTCTCAGCCACTGATCCATGCTGTTCAGATGATGAAACACCGGAGAAGTTCATGCCTGGAAGTCTGGGTTAGTCACCGGTCATAAACACTTCACATCTGTCTACCTCCCAGCAGGAACAAGTGGCTCCTCTCATTGACCCAGAGCTGTTCAGAGACTCCCCTGGTTACACTGACCTGCTACAGCACAACATCCGGCTGAAGAAAAAGCTACAGAATCCCAGAGCGGTTGGTGCAAACTTTGGAAGAGGAAATCAAATTGATGTTGGAACTGGGCATAATTGAAGTTTCCAACAGTGAATGGTGCAGTCCAGTGGTTCTAGAAAGATGGCTCACTGAGATTTTCCATAGATTTCTGTTACCTGAACGCTGTTTCATTGTGTGACCCTTACCCAATGCCTACGATTGACGAGCTGGTAGAGCATGTGGGGCAGGCTAAATACCTTACCACCTTAGACCTGAGCAAAGGCTAATGGCAAGTGGCGTTGGCTCCAGAGGTCAAAGAGCTGAAAGCATTTAAAACTCCTTTTGGTATGTACCAGTTAAGAGTTATGCCATTCGAACTCCAGGGAGCGCCAGCCACGTTTCAAAGACTAATGGACCATGTTCTGAGAGAGGTTTCAGAGTTTGCGGCTGCGCACCTGGATGACGTCATTATCTACAGTCAAACCTATGGACAACACATGGCTCACCTAAAACAAGTCCTGCAGTGCATCAAATCTGCTGGCCCAACCATCAACCCTCACAAATGCTGTCAGACTGTTACTTCCAGAGTGGGCCTAGGTGGAGTTATGCTGCAGGAGGTGGACGGAGAGAGAAGGCCAGTTGTCTTTTTGAGCAGGAAGCTTCTGGACAGACCAGGTGTTTGACTGTTTGCTTGGCAAGAATGCTTGGCCATGAAATGGGCAATGGAGTCGCTAAGGTACTACCTGTTGGGGCGCCATTTCAGCCTGGAAAGTGATCATCGCGCTCTCCAGTGGCTCCACAAAATGAAAGATTCCAACAAGAATCGCTGGTTGGTACCTGGCCCTACAACCATTTAACTTTACAGTCTACTACAAGCCTGGCAAGTCCAATATAGTTCCTGACTCCCTGTCCAGAGTGTATGAGGAAGAGGTACTGTACCATTAAAAGAGCGAGAAGAAGCTTTTAAAATGTTTATTAAAAAAATTGAATATTTTGTGCAGAAGTACCTGCAATACAGAGAGAAAAGATAAGTTAAGTGCTTTTTCTAAGTAAGTGATTGGTTTAGTTTGGTACTTACCTTCTGTTGTCTGCCCTCAGGTGTGTGTGTGTGTTTTGTAAATATTTATTGTAAACAAATGCACTTTGGGTCTGCACTCTGGAACCTCCTCTCAGCTCTGCTCTGTCCTTGTTAAACCGCTAATGTTGCTATCCAGGCATTACAGTAGCATACAAATACATATAAATACAGTATGTGTATGTGATTGCTATATTAACAGCATTTGCAAGGTGTGCAAACACTATATGTTAAATATATTAGGGGTGGGAGAAAAAATTTATGCATTTTTCATGTATAAATCATAATAAATCATCATTCATTCATCTTCTACCGCTTATCCCACTCGTGGGGTCGCGGGTGGCTGGAGCCTATCCCAGCAGCTTTGGGCCTTAGGCGGGGTACACACTGGACAGTGGCCAGTTCGTCGCAGGGCTGACACTTAGACGTACATTGACAGACAACCATTCACTCTCACATTCATCCACATATAGGGGCACTTTAGAGTCACCAATTCACCTATACATGCATGTCTTTGGATGGTGGGAGGAAGCCGGAGATCCCGGAGAGAACCCACGGTAACACAGGGAGGACATGCAGACTCCTCACAGAAAGACCAGAGTTAGCCAATGATGTTTGAGTTGGCTACAATCAGCCAACGATGTTTTGGGTCGGCCGGGATTCTTGCTGTGAAGCAGGAGCACTAACCACTCTGCTACCGTGCACCCCTTCTTACGATTCAAATTTTTAAAAATTAATATTATATTAAATGTTATTTAAAAAAAAAAAAAAGTGCTGTTGTCACACTAAAAAGATGGAAACCACGAGAGTTTGTGCGCCACCCGGACAGATTAGAGCGCGCACGGAGTGCAGAGGACAGCGCGGGCCATGGAAGAGGAAAGACAAGTCCGAATCCCCTCCCTAGTCCCTTAATCAATATATAGTGTTGCAGTATATAGAGGACTATATCCAATGGCGGGCTTAGCAAATTTGGGGCCCTAGGCAAACTTTTGAGGGGGCCCTTCCTCATGTCTGCCTTAATGTACCAGAAGGCCTTGAGGTTGAGAGATTGTGTAGCCCCTCCACAATTGTCATACAGCAATACTTCACAATAACAAAAACACATATTCGGCTTCTTTTCTGGTTTGATCTCACTCAGATCAACTTCAGAATCAAGTTGGGTTTTTTTTTTTCTTAATACAGTAGTGAGTAAATTTACTAATACTATTAAATTAACTTCAATATTTGACATTGTGGGAACATTATTGTTCTTTTCAGTTACTGTCAGTTCTAACACAAGCACAGTGTGGATCAACCACTCTGTCTCTGTTTTTAGGTGTTTTTAACTGTAAAATAAATTGCAGGGACCTCTACATTAATCTAAAGGAGTAACACTTGCTGAAGCAGCCAATTTAGACACTTGATTCCCATCACAGAATCGGAAGACTGGAGATAGACTTAAGAATGTTTAATGGATCGAGAGTGTGTGTGTGTGTGTAAGTGTGTGTTGTCTGAAAGAAACATATACAAAAGGAACATTCAGTAATAGTATATGACAGAAGCACATCATATTCAAATAGTAACCTGAACATCAGAGATCCTGGGTTACATTCGTAACCTTAAGGTGCGCCGCTGTGGTGAGCTGAGCTAATAATAGTGCTAGCTTAAACTGCCGGCAGACGCCACTGCCTATATCATGCACTCAATTTGTGAACGGCTTTGGACGCTGCACGTTTGTTTCCTGTTGCCGATAGTCATGTGAGTCACGTACATGTAAAAAAAAAAAAAAAAAAAGTTATCTGAACTACGTTAGCTGATAATGGACTTTTGTATTAGAAATGATATTACTATTAATAACTGCCTACGTTAGTGATTTTACACTGTTTACACTGTTTATTAATAAGAATTTACGACTAAATACATTTCTATAAAGTGTCAAACTTGTGCCTCTCACTCGTTTCATTCAAACCTGTTGTGTTAAGATAAACATGTCTATTTTGACCATCTAGTGACGATTGCTGCTCACTACTTTTACTAATGCATTGTACATGTGGCAGCACCCGCACACTTGCTGGTTGGCCAATGGCATTTCACCTGACCCCTTAAGAGGAGGGTTCCTCACTTGGGTTGACCTTTTTGCTCACCTCTGACGTCACCCGCCGTCTGGCACTAAATCACCTAAAATCTGGCTTAAGGCCCGGTGATTATGCTCCACGCCGTACACTAGAGCCGACGTCTGGCGCGCGTGCACGAGGCTCGTCTCATGGAGTCATCTCCCGCCTCATGTTGTGTACTAGCTGCTGAAGTGTTGTGCTCCACATTAACGGACCCATTAACGGCCTCGGGCCGCCTTGAGTGTGTGCGACGCACTATTTGCACCTTGGTGGGTATTGTCTCCTCCTTGCTACGTATGATTCAGAGTATTCAGTGTACTTACGTCCAATTTTCACCTTGCAGGACTTGAGAGGCCACGAGCCTCCCCTTCTTTTTCTCCCTCCCCCTTTCTGCCGTTCTCTGCGTCTTCAAACATCTCCAGCTTCAGCCATTTCGTAAGTCTGGTTTGTTCCAGCTCTCTATTTGCCTTCAAACACCTCCAGCTTCAGCCCCCTTCTGGGTCTGCTTGGCGCCCGCCTTCACGGCCGCGCCCACGTCGTCCACCTGTGCAGTTAACTGAGCTGCAGTGAACTGGTTGTTGGGGCTTCCCATCTGTGGTGGAATCTGAACTCTCTACTGTACTTCCGGGTTCGACACAGACTCCTGGGTTCCGAGCGAATGGCCCTTGAACCTGCGCAGACTCACGTGACCCGACTCTCCTAAAAAGCTGGTGGGTCAGTTAACTCTTTATGGTCCGGATTGTTAATATTCAGAGATTGCTGCTGGTATTCTGCACAGTATTAGGTGCAATGTGGTATACTTAAAATATTTTATTTAAGAGTATGAGTATGGGTGTGTGAGTGTGAATGAGGAAATTGTTTTATTGTATGCATATTTTTATTGATTAATTCTATTGAACCACATTGTAATAAAGTTGTTATTTTTCTACTTTTGTCTCACTGTCCCCTCAGTTTGGCATACTTGTGCGGTCCTTATTATTTTGGGCTAAATTTAAAAAGTTTATTTTCCCTGGTATTACATCCAGGGTGGCGTTGTTGAGCAACACTTAAGGGTTGAGAGGGTTTGTGTCTAAATTCCCAAATAAATTGTAGTCCTTTAACCCGAGAGCCACGACAAACTGGCGTTGTCGGCAGGATCCAAGCTGAGGTTGGACAGAGACATAAATTAGGTTATCATTAGTAACTTCAGACTGAGGTATTGGGATAGTGCATATTACGCTGTCGCTGCTGCTGACGTACACCAGTGACGTATCCCGGTGACTCTACCTGCCAGGCGCGTGATCGTCTCCTGGCTCTGTACTAAAGTTACGTTTGTATTCACTCTCACTTCACTTTCATTGTTAACACACTATATCACATCCCACTTAACTTCAGAATCAGTTATATTTTGTTCTTCTGCTAGACTTAGTCAGTTCGTCGTATTGTTTGAGTTAGCTAGTAGGCTAGCTATTAGCTGAGGTCACCTAAGGGTATTTAAGCTAGCTCCGGTGTGTTGTTACCATGGCGATGGAGTGTGTTTCTTGTTCGTTGTTGTTGGCCTGCTTCGCTGAACAACGCACTCTGGTGATAGGGGACTCCATAACCCGCAATGTTAGACTCGAGACGCCAGCCAGTGTCCGCTGTCTACCGGGGGCCAGGGCATCCGACATAGAGGCCAATCTTAGGGTGCTGGCATCACGAAGGAAGGCAGATTCCTCCCAGGCACATAACACCACATACAAGCAGATAGTTATTCATGTCGGCACCAACAATGTGAGGATGAAACAGTCAGAGATCACTAAAGACAGCTTAGCTAGGACTTTTGAGCTAGGGAGTAAGATGAGTCAGCATCGATTAATCGTCTCTGGCCCCCTCCCCGTAAGGGGTAACGATGAGATGTATAGCAGGTTAGTTTCCATGAACCGGTGGCTGGCCCGGTATTGTAGTCAGAAAGGTTTTGGTTTTGTGGATAACTGGCCTTCCTTCTGGGGCCGCCCAGGCCTGCTGAGGGCAGACGGCCTGCATCCTACTGGACATGGCGCTGCCATTTTGTCTAGTAATATAGACAGGGCTATCCGGTGCATTTAACACAAGGAATCTCAGCAGGTCACAGGGGATTAGAGACCCTGTAAGACAGCATAGTGTGGGTGTGGAGTCGGATGATGTTGTAGTTGTTAGTTGTCTGGTTAGGACACAGAGTCGCAGTCTTAAACGCCTCTCTGTTTCTTCTCTTGAAACATCTCACCCCATAGAGACTGTGTCTGTCCCCCGAGTGCCCAGATACTCAAACACAAGCTCCTGTAGATACCTAATACCAATAAATAACACACCTAACTTAAACTTAAATGTAGGGAAACGCATCAGAGTCGTCAACTGTGGATTACTAAATGTCAGATCAATTTCGTCTAAATCACTAATAGTTAATGATTTAATTGGAGATCATAAAATCGATCTAATGTCTCTAACAGAAACATGGCTAAAACAGAACGAATATATTAGTCTAAATGAAGCTACTCCACCCAGTCATGTAAACTTTCACACACCTCGAAGCACAGGCCGAGGTGGAGGAGTGGGAGTAATCTCACACTCCAATTTATTGATTCGCCCGAGACCGAAACAGTCTTACCGCTCTTTTGAAAGCCTTATGTTGTCTATTACGCACCCTAACTGGAAAAAACAAAAACCTGTTTCATTTATTATTATTTACCGTCCTCCCGGCCCTTACTCTGAGTTCCTAAATGAATTCTCTGATTTTTTATCCTGTACACTGTTAGACTCGGATAAAATCGTTATAGTAGGGGATTTTAACATTCATGTTGATGACAGCAGTGATAGTCTCAGCAGTGCGTTTATGACCTTATTGGATTCCGTCGGTTTCGTACAAAACATAAGTGAACCCACTCACAGGCACAACCACACCCTGGACCTTATATTAACCTACGGTATAGAGATCAGTCAGTTAAAAGTCCTACCTCATAACCCCGTCCTATCGGATCATTTTTTAATTACCTTTCAGTTCACGCTCGAGGACTACCCGTTCCTTAAAAAAAAACATATTGGAAGAGTATTATCGGATAAAACTGCCTCAGAGTTTAAAGAAGCAATTCAGCCAATATTAGCCAGGAATGCTCCAGTTAATACAGAGACCAGCCTCCACAGCTCCAGTCCAAGTGGAACCGATCAGCTTGTCAACACTGTAATGCGTTCAATGCAAACAGCTCTGGATAGTGTAGCTCCGCTTAAACCGAGGGTCATCAGAAGTTGTAGAGAATCACCCTGGTTTAACCCAGAAACTCGTCTCCTCAAACAAGCCACGCGTAAATTAGAAAGACAATGGCGTCACTCCAACTCCGAGGAGTCTCTCAAGGCCTGGAAATACAGTCTATCAACTTATAAACAAGCCCTGCGTAAGGCTAAAACGACGTATTATTCTACATTGATAGAAGAAAACAAAAATAACCCTAGGTTTCTGTTCAGCACTGTAGCCAGGCTGACAAACAGTCACAGTTCAGTAGAACCTAGCATCCCTCCAAATCTTAGATGTGACGACTTCCTCAATTTTTTCAATAATAAAATAAACACAATTAGAAATAAAATAAACCAAATCCACCTCACTTTTAGCTCAGAACAGATTAGTGCCCTAAAAGCTCATTCCCCAATCAAACCTCTTTTAGTGTTAGACCACTTCAACGCCGTAGATTTAAATGAATTAGCCTCAATCGTCATGTCTTCTACAACATCCACCTGTATCTTAGACCCGATCCCTTCCAAACTTTTTATCACTGAAACTATTTTGACTATAATAAACACTTCCTTGGAAACAGGCTGTGTCCCACAGTTTTTTAAATCAGCAGTGATTAAACCTCTGTTGAAAAAACCAACCCTTGATCCAGGCGCCTTAGAAAACTATCGACCTATATCTAATCTTCCTTTTATTTCAAAAATACTCGAGAAAATTGTAGCTACACAGCTACGCAATCATCTGCAGGACAACAACTTATTTGAAGATTTTCAGTCAGGATTTAGACCGTACCACAGCACAGAAACAGCTTTAGTCAAAGTCACCAATGATCTGTTAGTGGCTTCAGATAATGGACTGGTCTCTGTCCTAGTCCTCTTAGATCTCAGCGCAGCCTTCGACACGATAGACCACAGTCTCCTGTTACAGAGGTTAGAGTCCGACATTGGAATCAGAGGATCAGCTCTCAAATGGTTTAAATCTTATCTAACAGACAGATACCAGTTTGTTAGAGTTAATGAGGAATCATCTGCATCCACAGAAGTTAGCCATGGAGTACCACAAGGATCTGTATTAGGCCCTATTCTTTTTACATTATACATGCTCCCGTTAGGCAGTATAATAAGAAAACATGGAATTAACTTCCACTGTTACGCCGACGACACCCAGCTTTATCTATCGATTAAACCCGATAAGATCAATCCTATGGACAAATTAGAAGCGTGCGTGAAAGACATAAGGACCTGGATGACGTTAAACTACCTTCTTTTAAACCCAGAAAAAACAGAGTTGATTATACTAGGCCCCAGGAATCTAAGAGACACATTATCAAACCAAATAGTCAATTTAGATGGTGTTAGTGTAGCTTCGAGCTCAACTGTCAGGAATCTTGGCGTAATATTTGACGAAGAGTTATCGTTTAAAACCCACATTAGCCAAGCTTGTAAAACTGCATTTTTTCACCTGCGCAACATAGGGAAAATTAGAAATATCTTGTCTAAAAGTGATGCCGAAAAACTGATTCATGCGTTTGTTACATCGAGGTTAGACTACTGTAACTCTCTGCTGGCAGGATGCCCAAATAACTCCTTGAGAAGTTTTCAGCTCGTCCAAAACGCAGCAGCTAGAATATTAACAGGAACAAACAGACGAGAGCACATTACTCCAGTGTTAGCTTCTCTTCACTGGCTTCCAATAGAATTCAGAATTAAGTTCAAAATCCTCCTCCTCACTTATAAGGCCCTCAGTGGGAAGGCCCCGTCCTATCTCAGAGACCTCACAGTGCCGTACCGTCCTAATAGAGCGCTTCGTTCTCAAAATGCAGGGCTACTAGTCGTTCCTAGAGTTTCCAAAAGTACAATGGGAGGTAGAGCCTTTAGTTACCAAGCTCCTGTTTTATGGAATCAACTTCCAGCTCACGTTAAAGAGGCAGACACAGTCTCTATATTTAAGGTTAGGCTTAAGACTTTCCTTTTTGATAGGGCTTATGGTCAGGATATATAGATTAGCTGTGATTTCTCTTGGCCTACATGATGAGGAAGGGACACATTGAGCTTCTATCCTCTGTTATATATTATTTACATTTCCGCTCAGTTCATTACTGTTCACAAGTTGTTGCTCTGTCCCACTCTTCCCAGATGTCTGGCTGCTGTTAGATGTCCCAGTGATGACTGGACCTTAGCTGTGGCCCATCGGTGATCCTGTCCCGACCCATGGACCCATCCTGACCCAGTCCCTCTCAGATGAACTGTTCCTGCTGAGATTACCATGGACTTTATCCTAATTAACTTCATTCACTTGTACATATAATTCAGTATTTGTCAGTGACACATCTATTGCACGGCCTGTCCGTCCTGGGAGTGGATCCCTCCTTCTGTGGTTCTCCCTGAGGTTTCTCTTTTTCCCGGCTGGGTTTTTGAGTTTTTCCTTACCCTGATGGAGGGTCTAAGGACAGGGGATGTTGTCATGCTCTGCCTGTTGTGCATTTACTGTCTTGAGTGTTCATTTACTGTGAAGCCCTTTGAGGCAATTGTCATTGTGATACTGGGCTATACAAATAAAATTGAATTGAATATGTAGTCCTTGGTAGTTGTGTTAACAGTAACGAAATTTAACAAAAGATGTCTCTTGCATGTTGGTTAAAGGTAAATATATTGTTTTTGCATGTTTGTTGTGATGTATTTTAAAATTTCATTGTTTGTTTAAAATTGTGATTTTTATTGTTTTTGCACTTTAAACAATTGCATCGAGCCAACACCAGCTTAATTTTTTAGTCATTTATTGTAAAGCACGCTACCATCAATGCAAAAAAAAAAAGGCATTTTAACTTATACCAGTCTATTGTTTACTAAATGTGGGTATTATAAATAATACCGCAGCAATTTCTTGGTTTGAATTTATTTATTTATTTTTCTTTCTTCTTTCAAAACATGGAGGACCAAATTCAAGAATTGCAGGAAGCAGTAGCTCAATTAAGGGCTTAGAACGAGCGATTGCGTAGAGAGCGCTCTCATTCAGTTTCCGATGCTAGTGCCGGGCCGTCCACTTCCGCTACTGAACCACTTGCTTCTTTTGCGCGTAATAGCCAAAGCGTTGACCGGCTGGTCTTTGTCCCACGGGACCGTAAATTACCGATGTTTAGGGGAAGGGTGGGCATAAATTTAGGAGAGTGGTTAGAAGAGGCACAAGCGTGTATGAGAGCTAGGCACCTCTCACCAATCGACCAAGCATTTTTCTTGTTCGACCATTTAGAAGGGGAGGCTCGTGAAGAAATTAAGTACCACTCCGCAGAGGAACGGAATGATCCACTCAAAATTATTGCCATTTTGCAGGACCTGTATGGATGCTCTGAATCATATGTAGCACTGCAGGAGGCGTTTTTCTCCCGTAGACAACAAGAGGGTGAAACACTTTTAGAGTACTCCCTTGCCCTCATGTCTTTAATGGAGAGGGTCAAACGGCGTGCTCCCACTAACATTCCAAATTCCGAGGTTCTTTTGCGCGATCAGTTTATTGAGCAGGTCCTAGATGGTGCTCTTCGCCGTGAGCTTAAGCAGTATGTGCGGTGCACTCCTGCAGCTACAATACTTGACGTCAGAGGTGAAGCAATTCGGTGGGAGCGTGAGGGGCTCCCAGCATTTGTGCGTGGTCGCAGCAATTCTGTCCCGTCTGCTTTTGGTTTGCAATATGCGGTGCAGGGTGGCTACCAGCGGTCGGGTTATCACCCACCAACCTCAGAGGTAAGTGAGATGAAAGAGCTTTTGCGGCGCCAGCAGGAACAGTTGGACAAATTGACGCAGAGCATTGCTCAGTTACAGACGCCTCACCAGCGTAGCCGCTCGGCCCGTCCTGGTCCAATTATCTGTAGGCGTTGTCAACAACCTGGCCATATTGCTAGGGAGTGTAATAGGGTGCACGTTCAGTCTCAGCCGCCATCCTCTGCCCATGGTCGCAATCCTTCATGCCAACTGTCGGAAAACTAGCGCCCACCGTGCTGCAGAGCCACAGCTCAGGTGGGGCACTCGCTGGCTCAGATGATCCTTGGAGGGGGTTGAAAGACGCTTCAAAGTTAATTTCAGTATGTCCACACCTTGATGTTAGCATGGGTGGTGTTACAGTGCCCTGCTTGGTGGACACAGGTTCGATGGTTTCAACAGTCACAGAGAGCTTCTTTCGCAAGAACTTTGAACCCTGGAGTGAGGAGCGTCTTAAAGCCTGTCATTGGCTTCAGCTTAAGGCTGCCAATGGTCTTGCCATTCCCTATATGGGTTATCTTGAAATGGATGTGGTGCTGTGTGGAAAGTTAATGCCTCATTGTGGTGTGTTAGTGGTTAGAGACCCTCCTGGGTGTAGATCATCTGACGTCCCTGGAGTGTTGGGAATGAACATCATTCGTAAGTGTTACCAAGAGTTGTTTGATCAGTATGGCTCTGCCTTGTTTGGAGAAGCTTCACACCAGTTCCCTACCATTTTAGTGGACGCTTTACAGAGGTGCCATGTTGCTAGCATACAGTCCAACCCCCCACATGCAGGGAAGGTTCGGGTTCGTGGGAAGAGACCATGTCGTATTCCAGGAGGGGTAATGAAGATCGTGACTGCCACATGCTCTGAGCAATTCTCTGATGGCTCTGTGTTGTTCGAACCCCCAGAGTCTGGATTGCCGAGGGGTCTGTTGGCCTCCCCAGCCTTGGTTCGTGTCATTCATGGGACAGCATATATTCCTGTTGTCAATGTGGGGGAAGCTGAAGTTGTCCTTCACTCTCGCACTGTTCTTGGCACTCTGGACAATGTTAGTGTGGTTAGCTTGCCATCTGGTGTGGCAGGGGTGTCATCTGTTACTGCCACTGTGGCAGCTCAAGGTGCTCCAAACCCAGTCTCTGATCAGATTGACTCTCTGGATCTGTCACACTTGCCTGCTGAGGTACAAACTGCTGCTAGGTCTTTACTTCAAAAACATCTTCCAGTTTTCTCAACCCATGATCAGGATTTAGGTTGTACTAACCTGATTTCTCATGACATTTACTTGCTTGATGACGTCCCAGTCCGCCAGCGCCATCGCCGTATTCCACCCTCAGAGTACGAGCTAGTTAAGGAACATATTCACCAGCTGCTTGAGGCACAAATTGTTAGGGAGAGTTCAAGTCCTTATGCAGCTAATGCACCCCATTGTTTTAGTCTGCAAGAAGGACGGGAGTTTGCGTCTCTGTGTTGACTATCGGCAACTGAATGCTAAGACTCGGAAAGATGCTTTTCCTCTTCCTCGCATTGAGGAGACCCTTGACTCACTAACTGGCGCCTGTTGGTTCTCAACAATGGACCTGGCTAGTGGATACAATCAGGTTCCAGTGACTGAGGCGGACCGGCCCAAGACGGCATTTTGCACTCCTTTCGGGCTCTTTGAATGGAATCGCATGCCCTTTGGGTTGTGCAATGCCCCAGGAACCTTTCAGAGATTAATGCAGAGAATCTTTGGCAGCGAACAGGGCCAATCCTTGCTTTTGTATCTTGATGATATCATTGTATTTTCATCCAGTGTGGAGTAGCATTTGGAGAGGCTAGATGGAGTCTTGGGCAGATTACAACAAGAAGGTCTTAAAGTTAAACTCAGCAAATGCCATTTCTTTCAGCCGCAAGTCAGTTATTTGGGTCATATAATCTCGAAGGAGGGAGTCTCCACTGATCCAGGAAAAATCGATGCTGTCGCAAACTGGCCGACGCCTTCCACCATCTCTGAGCTTCGCTCCTTTCTTGGCTTTGCGAGCTATTATCGGAGGTTTGTCGAAGGTTTTGCCCGATTAGCTGCACCTTTACACCGTCATGTAGCTGAACATTCAGGCAAGTTAAAAAGGGGGCAGAGTAAGAGTAGAGTAGGGTTTTGGGATGAAGCATGCCAGCAGAGTTTTGAGGCCCTGAAGGCAAAGCTCACCAGTGCCCCAGTGCTTGCATACGCAGACTTTTCACTTCCTTTCATTCTGGAAGTGGATGCAAGCCATGCCGGCTTGGGGGCAGTGCTCTCGCAAGAGCAAGAGGGGCAAGTGAGGCCGATCGCCTATGCAAGTCGCGGTCTGAGGCCCACGGAGCGCAACATGTCGAACTATAGTTCGATGAAACTCGAACTGTTAGCCCTTAAGTGGGCTATGACAGACAAATTTAGGGAATACCTACTTGGTCATCATTGTGTTGTCTTCACAGACAACAACCCATTGAGCCATCTGGCAACTGCGAAACTGGGTGCTGTAGAGCAGCGTTGGGCAGCCCAGCTCGCTTCCTTTGATTTTGAGTTGAGATATAGGTCAGGTAAGTCCAACCGCAATGCGGATGCATTGTCTAGGCAGCAGGATCCAAGCTCCTTGGGGGGAACTAGCTTTGCTCCTGGTTCTCTGGTGCCATCACTGTTACAGCAAGCTGTGCAATTGCCTAGGGCAGAGGTGAGCCAAGCTGCAGTGACTGCTTTGCCCGGTCACTCGACCTGTGACCTTCGTGGCCTTCAGCATAATGACCCTGTCATCCAAGAGGTGGTTGGGTTTTGGAGACAGAGGCGCCAACCCAACTTTGAAGAGCGTAAACGGCTATCTCCACCTGCACTGGTGCTCCTCCGCCAGTGGGGTCGTCTGATGGAGTATGATGGCTTGATGTACCGACAAATCCACCGTCCGGATGGTGGAGCAGTGGTTCGACAGTTACTACTTCCTGAGGTTCTTAGGGACGAGGTCCTAACTCAGCTGCACCAAGAGCATGGCCACCAAGGGGTCGAGCGGACCTTAGCTCTTTTACAATCCCGGTGTTATTGGCCAGGGATGACCAAGTCTGTCAGAGAATGGTGTAGGCAGTGTGAGCGGTGCCAAACTGCGAAAGAGTCTCGTCCCCCTGCTCAGACCTTTATGAGCCATCTTCTTGCATCCAGGCCAAACGAAATTGTTGCAATTGATTTCACCTTGCTAGAGCCTTCTCAGAGTGGGTTTGAGAACGTGTTGGTCATTACAGATGTGTTCAGCAAATATACACTTGCAATCCCTACTCGTGATCAGCGGGCTACCACAGTCGCTCAGGTTTTGGTATCAGAGTGGTTTTCAAAGTTTGGTGTTCCGGATCGTATTCACTCTGATCAGGGTCGAAGCTTTGAGAGCATTTTGATGCAACAGCGGTGTAGACTTTATGGTATTGCAAAATCGCGCACAACGCCTTATCATCCGGCTGGGAATGGCCAGTGCGAACGATTTAACAGGACCCTTCACAATCTGCTTCGGACCTTACCTGCATCAAGGAAACGTGACTGGTGTGCTTGCCTACCTCAACTGTTGTATGCCTACAACACTACACCCCATCAGTCAACTGGGGAATCCCCGTTCTATTTAATGTTCGGCCAGGAGCCTAGGCTCCCAGTCGACTTTTTGCTGGGTCGAGTTGATGATCCCATGACAGGAGAGCCTCATGAGTGGGTCTTGGAGCATCAAACTCGTCTCCGGTTAGCATTTTAGGGGGCGGGAGAGCGCCTCAGAGCTGCTGCTAACCGTCGTAAGGTCCACCATGATCAGAGAGTCCACGTTCAAATCATAAAGGAAGGTGAGTTGGTGTTGGTGCGCAACACCAACACAAGAGGTCGCAGTAAGATGCAGGACGTGTGGTCTAGCTTTCCACACATTGTTCTGAGGGCTCCACACGTGCACGAGGCTCGTCTCATGGAGTCATCTCCCGCCTCGTGTTGTGTACTAGCTGCTGAAGTGTTGTGCGGGACGTCTGACTGCGGGACCCATTAACGGCCTCGAGTCGCCTTGAGTGTGTGCGACGCACTATTTGCACCTTGGTGGGTATTGTCTCCTCCTTGCTACGTATGATTCAGAGTATTCAGTGTACTTACGTCCAATTTTCACCTTGCAGGACTTGAGAGGCCACGAGCCTCCCCTTCTTTTTCTCCCTCCCCCTTTCTGCCGTTCTCTGCGTCTTCAAACATCTCCAGCTTCAGCCATTTCGTAAGTCTGGTTTGTTCCAGCTCTCTATTTGCCTTCAAACACCTCCAGCTTCAGCCCCCTTCTGGGTCTGCTTGGCGCCCGCCTTCACGGCCGCGCCCACGTTGTCCACCTGTGCAGTTAACTGAGCTGCAGTGAACTGGTTGTTGGGGCTTCCCATCTGTGGTGGAATCTGAACTCTCTACTGTACTTCCGGGTTCGACACAGACTCCTGGGTTCCGAGCGAATGGCCCTCGAACCTGCGCAGACTCACGTGACCCGACTCTCCTAAAAAAGCTGGTGGGTCAGTTAACTCTTTATGGTCCGGATTGTTAATATTCAGAGATTGCTGCTGGTATTCTGCACAGTATTAGGTGCAATGTGGTATACTTAAAATATTTTATTTAAGAGTATGAGTATGGGTGTGTGAGTTTGAATGAGGAAATTGTTTTATTGTATGCATATTTTTATTGATTAATTCTATTGAACCACATTGTAATAAAGTTGTTATTTTTCTACTTTTGTCTCACTGTCCCCTCAGTTTGGCGTACTTGTGCGGTCCTTATTATTTTGGGCTAAATTTAAAAAGTTTATTTTCCCTGGTATTACATCCAGGGTGGCGTTGTTGAGCAACACTTAAGGGTTGAGAGGGTTTGTGTCTAAATTCCCAAATAAATTGTAGTCCTTTAACCCGAGAGCCACGACACCTTATTTTAAATAAAAACACTATGTTGGTATATTTCATTGTCTGCGTCCATATTTGTCATGGTCCTGAGCCATATATATATATATATATATATATATATATATATATATATATATATATATATATATATATATATATAGAGAGAGAGAGAGAGAGAGAGAGAGAGAGAGAGAGAGAGAGAGAGAGAATCTATTGATTTTAATTTTTAAGCCCTTCAGAGTAAATTCAGATCCCACAAATAAGAAGTGAATTCAAACTAGAAATAAAACATATACTGTAGCTGTAAGCAGTGTGGTAAGCCATTAGCCAGCCTACAAAAAAACACATTCTGAGCCATGCTACAGTATAGCATTTCAACATTGTGCACAGAAAATGCAGATGTTAAGACTGTGGCATGGCTGATTAAAGGCTGACTGGCTGAATGAACACAGGGAAGAAGCCTCACAACTACAAGCATTTTATTGGATTTTATTTATGTTTTACACAAAGAAAAAGAAAATACAAACATTGAAACACAGAGAAAAAAGAACACAGAACAAACAAATTACTCCAGCTTGAACATTCCCTGTCCGTGCCACAGCTGCACAGAATCATATTATATAATGATGAAAGCAGGTAGGGAGGCAAAGAGAGAAAAACTGAAGTGACCAGCACATAGTTGTGGATCTGAGCTTGTCATCAGGGGTGAAAAGCTTCCCCACCCCCGCAAAGCAGGACAGCTGCCAGACTAACCCGCAGGGAGCTTAAAAAAAAACACCCTGACCTTCCCGTGTACAGTAACTTAACTGACTGAAGGACCATAATGTTTGGGTAATATTTCATCAAGAAAACACAGAAGTAGATCCTCATAGAGTAAAGGAATATAAATGATAGATGATTGATTTATATGACTTCCTGACTGCTCAGGAGGTAAAGATGTCAAAATGTACGATTCTTTTGAAGTAAAATGTATTTAGCGACTGAACAGCAGAGAATCGAAGCTTTCAAATGATGGTACAGTGGTCCCTCGTTTATCGCGGGGGTTACGTTCCAAAAATAATCCGCAATAGGCAAAATCCGTGAAGTAGTCAGCTTTATTTTTTACAATTATTATATATGTTTTAAGGCTGTAAAACCCCTCACCACACACTTTATACACTTTTCTCAGGCATTAACATTTTCTCACATTTCTCTCTTCACTCTCAAAGTTCAAACCTTACCATCTTCCTCTGCCTTTTGGGTATGACCGCAGGTGCCTTTGTCGGTGCAGAACGTTTCGTCGACATTGTGGGTTTTGTCAGGAAGAAAACTTGCAAACATACAGCACTTTAGAGTCACACTGCTGATCGAACATTTATGTAAATTTGGCAAGCCGAACGCATTCTGTACTGTACAGTAGACACGGCACGGAGGAGATTGATTGACAATGGTCTACAGTCCCTTAGCCAATCAGGATCAGAACACGCGCGTTCATGCATAGCATGCAAAATTGCACTAAAAAAATCCGCGAAACAGCGAGGCCGCGAAAGGTGAAGCATGTAATAGTGAGGGACCACTGTATAGTATGTCCATATTCACAAAATTTTAGACGTGGTTATTTGTGGACAAAGATGTCAGTGTTGGAGAAATACTCTATACGCAGAGCGTGGATACAGAGAAATTATTTTTGCACTTCTTCTCACTAAAGGCAATCTAACACTAAACTTATCGCCTGAGAAGATACTGAACATTTACAGGACATAAACAAGGTGACAATTCTGTACTAGGTAGGTCACTAGTTATTATACAGTTGCAGCCAATATTGAAGTTACACAGATGCCACTGAGAGTCAGGCCCAAACTGCTTGACATCTGGATGGATTTATTGTAGAAGCTCCAATAAAAAGACGGTGCATAACCAGCACTGACGCCACAAAAATGCACTCTTTTTAACCTGTTCCAGACAGACTGTTAAGTGAGATGAAGTGGTGTTTTTCAGCAGAGACAAATGATATATGAAAGGTGTCCATGCTCTCTGTCCCAAACATTATATATATACATATCCCAACAGTTTTCTGGAAAAAGAACATTTACTTCCCATGGCCCAACATTATGGTACAGGCAGGAAAACCTGTCAGCAGAACTCCATCAGGTGATTGGTGCTGTTTCAAAGGAAGGAGGAACAGAGAGTCTAAGGATAGAGGATATTTTCTAGTTCATCCTGTTTGTATATTTTCTGTCTTCTGTAGTTTTTTTTTGAGCCAATTGTTGTTGTGGTACTTGGCTATATACATAAAATTACAAAAAAAACAATGTAGGTCTTAGCTCATGTTTAGCCGGAAAGGGAAGTCGCTAACTTTGACATTCTGATAGGTTTGTTCAAAATAAGCCAGCCCCGCCGCACATACAATCACCACCGATCGGTGCCTAATGCATGGCGGTTAGTTTTGTGTACAACTTGCCACCGATTTACTCATGTAACTTACCGGTGCGCCGGTAACTGGAATCTCGTGAGATCAAGGCGGCTGCAATTTTTGAGCCAGGTGGCCACAGCTACTTTGCATGGACTACAAAACATGTAATGCATGATAGTAAATGATGTCCTGTCAGCGTAAGCAGTGGCAGCTGAGCAGACAAATGGATTAATGTATAATCATCTATTTCTTTTTTTGTGGAATTGAAGCCTACATAGCCTACTCGAACATTTTAAGAGTATAATCTCAGCTTTCTCATAAATTACTCAGTCAGTGGTTTGTTGGTTTGGTATGGGCTGATATTTGTACCCCTGAAATTGAATACCTTATATGTGAATTTGAATTGCTCAAAATGAATCTGAATTGCTCAAGTTTTTAAAAAGCTTTTTAAAAACTGTATTTAAAAATCTTGAAATCAAATGCGTTGGTCTATAAATGAATTGTAGTAAATAGAAAAAGAACACTTGCTGCCGCTCAACCACTTTGAAGCATGTAGCCTTGGCTTGGGAAGACGCAACTCTTGAGGAGCCACCTCCGAAGGAAGGATTCTGGCAATTGGAAGCGGCCATTGAGTGTGTCTGACTTAATCTAGACCTGTGCTGTTTCGCTCTGTCCTAATCGGAGCACATTGCACGCCGGTAAGATTTGTGTCCATTGTGACACTTGTTCTGGTGTTCTGGTGCGCCGGTAACAGAAACTTCAGCTGCATATGTAAAAAAGCAACTTTTGCTACATGCAAGCAGTTGCACAGCTCATTGCACGATGCTAAAACGCAGACTTGTCAGCCAGTAATGGACACCTAAACGGCTTTGAGTTAAGTGTTGATCAGAAACGTAACGCACACACGCTAGACCACCCCCCAGCTCCACCTTCCACCAAAACTGTATGTTTTGGTGTGTGGGTGTTTTTTTCTTTTTTTTTTTTGACTCATTCAGTATCCTTTTATAATAATCCATGAACAATCGTTGCGTGTAACAATGGCTTCTGCTCCTCAAGACACACGCTTCAAACCATGAAGTTCTGCATTTGTTATGGAAGCATACAATTTTAAAAGGGCTTATTGTACAAAGAGGCAAAAGGCACCTCATAGGGGTGTGGTGCTCTACACAAATTACAAGAATGTAATGTTTAATTTAATCCACACAGTGTTTAAGTTGGTATTAACTCACTTCACCTGATGCAGCTGGGATAAACTGAAGTTTTTGTGCACACCCTAATAATTGGAAATATATGCATTCATTTTCAGCTTTATTGCACAAAGAGGTGTCAGGCAGGACTGCACTGTTATTTACATCCACGCTGCAAAGGGTTCTTGTGCACCCCTTCTCATGAAGAATTGGAACACCCAACTGAAGAGCATCCATATAAAAGACCATAGAAAAGGTCTTGTACATCTTTTGAAAACATTGCCCACCAAATTGAATTGTACTGTGCTGGAGTTAACAGTGCAAAGCTCAACATTTTTGACTGTTGACTTGGACAGTAATTGACTTATCTCACTAAGCCAATATTGTTCCATAGAGTTATACATAACAGCACTTATGTACCTGGTAACAGCACTTTTAAAGATAAGGCACGTTTATGCCTACATCCCAAACTTGCATGGTTGTGTTGGTTGCTGGTACCCTCTAGTGTCAGAGATGTGCACAACAGCACACCAGCATACAGTTGTTACTTTTCCCTTATACACACTCAAGTGAACCCTCTGTCTGTCCCTGATTTCCGTTATCAACAAAGCAACTTTGTCAGAGGTTAAAATGATCGAACTGTGACTTGGTTTAAATAATCGGGAAATCCTATGTGGTAGAATACAGGGGGCTTTGTATTGAAATGAAAAATTTCACGTTTTCAAGTGGGTGTACAAATCTGACAGTAGACAGCTTTACATAAGAGGTGAGATTTTAATTAATAGACACAAGGGCCTCATTGAGGATTTCATTGGGTAAACAGGTGACATCCCACACTGGAATAATTTAGAATTACATCCACATGGGTAAATAAAAATCACAGTCTAGCCACTGATTGGGCAGCTTTGCACTACTAGACTCTAAGATGGTTAGATATGGTTATTCCTCCATCTTCTTCTGGTACAGCACCAGCTCTTTGACCTGTGACGTCAGAGCCAGGACTTGGGTTCGTATAGCCTTGGTCTCCTCGTCCATCTGATCCTGCTCTCTGTCCCCCACCTCCTCGTCTTTTTTCTGGCTCTGGCTCACCAGCTGCTTCACCACCAGGCTCTGGTAGGATGCCAACAACTGCTGCTGTTCCTGCCACATGGACACACAGTTAACAACAAACACACAAGCAACACCTCTTTGACCATCAACAGCACCTCCAAACAGACAGAAATAAGCCACAGCTCAAATAATCAAGTGTTGTCAACATTTATAGACTCCACAAATGAAGACACCAGTGAGTTAATGCTGCTCAAGGAGAGCTCTTATGTGAAAACACAGCTCTCTGTTCTTTAAAAATCATTTCCCTTAAAATTCTGTCCATTTCAATTTAGAAAAGAACCTCTAAATTTCTAAAACTCTATTTGACTTTAATAATTATTATTTATTATGTTTAAAATATTTCCTATATTCCCTAAATTGTTTTGTGCAATTAACAAATGTAGCTTGATGGAAAAGAAATAATACAATAGATACAGATTTTAATCTATTTAATTTTGTCGGTTATAAACAGTGACGACCATTTGTGTGGTGGTTTTGTCTTGTAAAATTTAAGACTTTATTACCTTTATCCCACTCAGCCACTTGAAAATGAAATTTAAGGCCAGTATCACGGGATAAATAAATTTAGAATATACACACTTTTAAATAGGGTTTTAAATGTAAAAAAAAAAACCACATAGAATGCTAGGAATTTTAAAATAAAGTGCAGCAATTCAACAACATTTCAACTCAAGTGGTAGTGAGTCACTAGGCAGGCTAAAGCTCTTCTCACTCTTGATCTTGTCACTGACAGAGTAGTTAATGTGTTATAACTATTTCATTATTGCACAGCTCTAAAAACTTCTTCCTACAATAAAAATTACATACATTTTATGTAAAAAAAAACAAAAAAAAAAACCAAACATAAAATTGCTTTCACAAACACAAGGGTATATACTACCTTTCCTTCAAGTCAAAATTATTTAGCCTTTTTTTTGCATTTTCACCTGTATTTATTTTTTAAAACGATATAATTTTTAATGAAATAAGGACCAGATATAGCCTAATTCACAAAGACCACATTTGGGCCATGGACCTCAAGTTGGAGACGCATGGTCTATGTTGTAATACCGCATTAATTAGAAATAAATTAAGAGAAATTAAAGGCTATTTTTGATGACATTAGCCTAGTGTAAGAGGACAAATGAAATCCTATTAATGAGCTGCAAAACATAAGATCTATATGCTGGAAATGTAATACCTCTGCATGAATTTAAGACCTCTAAGGCCTTACATTTGGCCCTTATGAATTTAATACCTTTTTAATACTTTTAATACCCCTCAGCTATTCTGTGGAATACCACCCAAGCTGGAAATATTGGAAGAATCATGTCTTCTGAAGAAGTAGGGTTATTTTAGAGTATTTTGTACAAATACGACTCTGCTAGGGCCCAGTGTATTGGCCTATTTCTTTTATATGCGCAGTTCAGCGTAGAGTGCGTCACTCACATAATCTCGCAATAAGTCCCTGTCCCTGGGACAGGAAAGTTATAGCCAGATATAGGCATGACTCTACTGATCTCCTGTCCCATCAAGAACCATCACATTTTAAAAGTTTCTAAAAGTTTCAGAGTTCCCCTTTAAGTCTCTCCTTGTTATTTTATGAGTTTGAGACGTACTGAGGGTATGCGTCCGGTGAGTGTGCCGATGATCTGGGGCACACAGCGGCCCGGGGCATGCAGCATACAGTGGGTACAGGCCTGAAACAGCAGTACACTGGTGAGGTGTAGGACCAGAGCTGGGTCTTCAGTGTCCTTCAGCTGGTCCATCAGAGCCTGTCGATGTAGGAACAGTGTCTGTCTACAAACAACACAGCCACACAAAAGTATAAACAACCCAAGTCACACACTAATTAAAAATATTTTTCCATTACCTTTCCTTTTTCTTGTCTCCCTTCCTCAGCATGAAACCACACACCTCTGCTGAGCTCTCAAGGTTTGTGACAAAGTCTTCAATAGACTAAAAGAAAAAAAGGTACAAAACTCAGTAAATTAGTCATAAAGGACTAAAAGGTTTTTTACACTTTGTTTACAGGTTTATTTCATGACATTATCATTGATGTCCTACATGCAATAATGCCTCTAAAAGTGTGCACACTAGTGCAACTAGGTTGACCAAAGTGCTGTACATTAAATAACACACAGAGCAATAAATAAAGAACACACAGAGCAATAAAATACATCAAATAAATAGAAGAACCCACAACAATAAGATAAAAACTGAATTTGTAAACACAATAAAATATTAAAAAAGAAAGAAAAGCTCAAGCTGGTTCAAAGGCCAAGAAGTAAAAAGAGTCTTAAAGATGAGATTTAAAAACAGGTAGACTTGGGGCCAGTCTGACCTGAAGAGGCAGGTAGTTCAAAAGTTTAGGAGCTGCCGCCAAAAATGACCTATCCCCTCATCTCTTCAGCCTCGTTTTAGGGGGAACCAGGAACAGTTGGTCAGTGTACAGTGGCATGAAAAAGTATCTGAAGCTTTTGGAATTTCTCACATTTCTGCATAAAATCACCATCAAATGTAATCTGATCTTTGTCAAAATCACACAGATGAAAAAACAGTGTCTGCTTTAACTAAAGCCACCCAAACATTTATAGGTTTTCATATTTTTAATGAGGATAACATGCAAACAGTGACAGAAGGGGGAGGAATAAGTAACTAAACCTTCTGCCTAAGGAGACTTTGAGAGCAATTAATACCAAACAAACAATTTAAGTCAGGGGTGTGTCCAATCACAGAGGAGTGGCTTAAAGCTGCCCTGCCCACTATAAAACACACACCTGGTAAGAACTGTGTCTTGATGAGAAGCATTGTCTGATGTGCACCATGGCTCACTCAAAAAAGCTCTCTGAAGACCTGCGATCAAGAATTGTTGATTTGTATAAAGCTGGGAAAGGTTACAAAACCATCTCTAAAAGTCTGGATGTTCATCAATCCACAGTTAGAGAAATTGTCTACAAATGAAGAGTTTGGCACTGTTGCTTCTCTCCCAAGAAGAGGCCGTCCACCAAAAATGCGCCGTTCAGCGCAGAATACTCGAGGTAAAGAACCTGTGTCTGCTAAAGCTTACAAAATATGGCGTCAATATTCTGTGCATCCGACTAACCGTGGTTATGGGGGGGAGCCCCTGTCAAATGTCACGTTCAATGTTCGTCACTTGGACACTCCACAGAACTTCTGACAAAATATTTTGTGGACTGATGAAACTAAAGTTGAATTGTTTGGGAGGAACACACAACGTCATGTGTGGAGGAAAAATGGAACAGCTCACCAACATCAACACCTCATCCCCACCGTGAAGCATGGTGGAGGGAGCATCATGGTTTGGGGCTGTTTTGCTGCCTCAGGGCCTGGACAACTTGCAATCATTAATGGAAAAATGAATTCAAAAGTTTATCAGGATGTTTTGCAGGAAAAGCTGAGGCCGTCTGTCAGACAGTTGAAGCTAAAAAGAGGATGGATGCTGTGACAGGACAATGATCCAAAACACAGAAGTAAATCAACATCAGAATGGTTTCAGAAGAACAAAATACACATTCTGGAGTGGCAAAGTCAAAGTCCTGACTTGAACCCCATTGAGATGCCTCAAGACAGCGATTCATGCCAGACATCCCAGGAATCTGACTGAACTGCAGCAGTTTTGTAAAGAGGAATGGTCCAAGATTGATCCTGATCGATGTGCCAGACTGATCTGCAACTACAGGAAGCGTCCGGTTGAAGTTATTGCTGCCAAAGGAGGGGCAACCAGATATTAAATGTGATGGTTCAGTTACTTATTCCTCCCCCTTTTATCATTGTTTGCATGTTATCCTCATTAAAAATATGAAAACCTATAAATGTTTGGGTGGTTTGAGTTAAAGCAGACACTGTTTTTTCATCTGTGTGATTTTGACAAAGATCAGATCACATTTGATGGTGATTTTATGCAGAAATGTGAGAAATTCCAAAAGCTTCAGATACTTTTTCATGCCACTGTATCTTTAAAAGACCGGTAATATACTGTGGTGCTGAACCATGAAGGCCTTTAAAAACAAATTTTAAAATCAATTCTAAATTGGACAGGCAGCTATTAAAGTGTGCATAGGAGTGGAGTGATGTGGTCTCATTTACATGTTCTGGTAAGGAGTCTGGCAGCTGCATTTTGAAACAACTGTAAACAAGACAGAGAAGCTTTAGAGAGGAGCCTTAACAGAAAAAAGCTGGACTTTACAACCAAATGAATGTGTTTATCCTATTTAAAAATCACAGTCCATTTAACACCAAGGTTTGACACTAGGGGCTTTACATATTGTTCTAATGGGCCCAGGATCATCTGTGGAGGAGGAGAGGCACTGCTGGGGCTAAAAATCATTGTTTTTGTTTTGCTCTCATTGAAATTAAGAAAGTTAGAGGCCAACCAAGCTTTGATCTCATTGTAGCAGTCCATGAACATTTGTGAAGAGCCACCCTCGTTTCTTTTAAGGGACAGGTAGATTTGGGTATCGACTGCATAAAAGTGAAAAACAAACTCAGTGGCGCCTTAAAATGGAGCAGAGGGGCAACAAATACAAAGAAAAAAGAACTGGCCCAAGTATAGAGCCCTGGGGAACTCCACATGAGAGTGGAATTGAAGGTGAGGTACTCCTGTCAGATAAGTAGGACTTAAACCACTCCAGTACTTTTTATTCCTACACAGTGCTCCAGGCAAGAGAGAAGGATGTTGTGGTCGATAGTATCAAAAAGCAGCTGAAAGGTCTAAAAGCATTAAAAGAGCCGGATCACCTGAATCAGTGGCAATTAAAAGATAATTGAAAACCCTTAAAAGTGCTGATTCAGTGCTGGGCTGAGCTTTAAAACCTGATTGGAACACCTCAAGTAAACAGTGCAGATCTAAAAATGATTGCAACTGTTAAAAAACAGACTTTTCCAAAATTTTAGAAATAAATGGAAGCTTTGAGATGGGGCAATAATTGGAGAGAACTGAGGCATCTAGATTAGTTTTTTCAGTAAAGGCTGCACCATTGCCCCTTTAACACAGGACAGGACAACACCAGAAACAAGAAGCTGTTTATGATAATTTCAATGTATGGCCCAATACTGTCCTATGCCTCTTTAAAAAGAGAATGTCAGAGGGGCAGACGGAGGACTTCAGTTTATTCACAATATCTTAAAGTCAAATTAGAGATATGGGTTCAAACTGATTAAAGCCCGGACCACATTGGACAGAGACAGAGGGATCTACAGGAGAAGGAGAAATGCTATCTGTAATTGTCTCAATCTCATTTATAAAGAAGTGGAGAAACTTTACACATCCCCCTGGGGAGACGTCAGGGTAATATGATAAAGGGGGATTAAGAGCAGAGTTTATAGTGTTAAAAAGGGCTATGGCCATTTTCCAAAACAATCTTAGAGAAATATTTTGTCTTTTCCGTTCTCATGATTCTTTGGTAGCTACACCAACTGTCTTTAAGTATATACCAAGAACTACAGTTAGTCCTTTTTCCATTTGCGCTCTGCCTTTCTACATTCTTGTCTGAAAGAGCGTGTTGCGTCATTAAGCCATGGTTCAGATTTAGACTTATAGTGCATGGATGTGAGAGGAACAACAGGAGTCAAGTACACTTTGACAAGTCAGCAGAAAAGAATCGGTTAACTCCTCAGTAACTAAGCAGCCAGGAAACTTGTTCACCACATCTATATTAAAGGCAGTGGACGGTTTAATTAAACGGCAGGTACAAGTCGGAGCACGCTGCTTAGCGGTGGAACACGGAAGAGAAACATCAAATAAAATCGGTGGATGACCAGAAAATATGGCATCACCGACTTCAGTTTTAAAAACAGACACACCATATGACAAAACGAAAATAAAAGCAAAAATGAACGCTCATGTCCCCAGCGATTAGGACTGAGTCATATTTAGGCATCACATCAGATAATAGATCAGCAAAATCCTTAATGAAATCTTTGTTATACTTCGGAGACAATAAATAATTACAAACAAGACCGGGTGTGACTGAAATTCAAACATACAAAGTTTAAAGGAGGAGATGGGAGGCCACGATAAAAGCCTGCAGTTATAGTAGTCCTTAAAAACAGTGAGTGAAGTCCACCTCCACGACCTGTAGTTCTTGGTGAGTTCAAGTATTTGTAGTTAATGCTTTTTTTTTCTTTTGGTTGGTTAGTAAAAACACTGCCTTGTGTTTATAAAGGCATTTGCAACACTCGACCCAACAACATAGCAGACAGCCTTCTAAAGAGAAAAGCAAACCAGACCCATTCACTTTCTTAGCAAAGTGGGTCTGCCCCTCTCATTCAAACACTATTCCACTGAGCTCAATACAACCTGACCAATCATAACCATCACCCATCAAACAATACACCTACTCCATGGTTCAATATGTACCTCGTTTGTTTGCCCACGTTTTTTGGTTTGGTTTGGTACAGTAGAGTTTATGGCGCCACTATCAAATTATTGAATTTTATTTCAATTAAACTGTGGGGGGCTGGCAGCTGAGTGATTGACGGTCCTGCTTCACAGCAAGAAGATTGTGGGTCGACACTCGATATTTCTTTGAGAAGTCTGCATGTCCTCCCCTTGTTACCGTGGGTTCTATCCCGGTTCTCCCACCGCCCAAAGACATGCAAAATATTTCACCCGCCACTGTTCAGGCACAAAGCTGCTGGAATAGGCTTCAGCCACCCACGACCCCCAACGGGGACCAAGCTATAGAAGATGAATGAATTAATCAATTAAACCAGATGTAGTAATTGTTGGTGAATTTTAAAGAAACAAAGGCTGTTTTAGTTTCAAAACTATGCTTTTATTGTACTAATAAAGCATAAAAAACAAAATAAGTCTAATAAAAACTTTGATAAAATGTGTGTCTTTAATATGTCCATTTATCATTTTAAGTAAATTGATGCCTGTAAACATGAATCGAATGCTCAAAAAATCACACATGTGCAAGTACACCAGCCTAAAAAAACATCCAGTGTAGTTTTCCTGTATATTATCTCCTGCATATTAGGGGTGCAACAACTAATTGATTAAATCGATAAAAATCTATTATTAAAATAATCGACAACTAATTTAGTCATCGAATCAAAAGTACCAATGACAGCCTGGCACTCATTAATTTGTTGGGGTTTTTTTTATTATTATTTTATTATTATTATTTAATCGGCACCGGTCTGTCATCATGTATAATTCCTGGTCTTAACTATTAACATACTGATCATGTGCTGTTACACCATCTCCCAAAAGGGAGAAGTAATAAGCTACCACATGTTTGTGATCCACCAGTAATACACAAGAAGCAGAAGCAGCCAATAGGTGCATTCAACTTGAGCCAGACCTGCGCAGTTTCGATCTGTGCGCAGTGCATGCCGGTTAGATTAGTGTCCGACTTGATACCGACTTGCTCTGACGTAACCTACGCGCCGGTGACGGAGAACAAAACGAGAGCAGCGTCTGAGCCAGATGCCGCAGTTGTGAAAAAGCTACTGCAGTGGGTGAAACGTCCACTTGTCAACGGGTAAAGGACACCTGATTGGCTTTGAGTTTAGTGTTGATCAGAACTGTAACGCGCTGACACGTCACTGCCGTATTTTAGAGGGTCTTCACAGGTTTTGCCAAGGAGGCCACCTTAATCACAAAATGCTGGGGGGAACACTGGCGTTAAAATTGTTTCTAACACGAGTGTCGTCAACAGCCTATAGAGTGTTGTGATCGGTTGTTCCATGTGAAGGGCGTACTGAACGGTTCAACACTGCATTGCGTATTATTGCAGTTATTATTGCAAAAAAATAAAGCTTTTTAAAGCAAGAAGAGGCAACAAAGATCAAACTAGAACAAACATAAGTCAGATCTTTCAAACTGCAATGTTATTGGTTTATTTCTATGAACTATGCTCTGGAAGACTGGATAACTGGTCACCTCTCTTCCAGCTTTTCCAAGACACAGGGAAAACCTGAAAAAAAACAGCTGAAACTCACTTTTCCATTAAGGGCATTGTGCAGTTTCATCAGGGGTCCTTTGGTCTCTTCTGGTAGTTTGCCTAAAATCTTAAGTCGAACCTGAGGCAACACAACAGAAAATAAAAATGATGTATTTTCCATGTCAAATAATCAGGTTAAGATTAGGACTGTCACTTACCTCATAAGTGATGGAGCTGGGGTTTTCCACAGACATCATCATCTCTGCTGCCAGGAAGTTGACCAGAATGTTAGCAACATCCGTGCAGAGGGTTTTCAGCACGTGCTTAGCAATGTGAACCTGGGTTTCATCTACAACAACAACCAGAAATGCAGTTAATCATTAACTCACTGTGATTTAGCTACTGCAGACTACAGGTCTGGGATCATTCACAAATGATTTGGTTTCATTTATTTGTATATGGAATGGATTGTGAATGTAGTTACACAGTAACTGTTGCTCGGGCTGTCGGCCTGTCTGCCCTGGGAGTGGATCCCTCATTATTGGTTCTCCCTAAAGATGCTCTATTTCCCCATGGCTGCGTTTTTTGAGACCCTAAATTTCTAAAACTCTTTTTTTCTAAGACGCTTTTTTAAAATTACTTTGTCAATATTTGCTCAAACTGCACAAACAATAAACACAATAATTTGATGGAGTGCAAGAAACATTTATAAATATAGTATAAATAAGCTACTAAGAAAAAGAAGCATAACGTACTGAATATGTGGTCAATATAAAGCAATATTCCACTTGGCATATAATTTGTGAGTGAAACTGAGATAAGTTTAGAGCCTTATAGCTGTGAGTTACCTGAAAAGAACTTGGTTCCCTTCTCGAACAGTCGAATGTTGTTGTAGAGATTGGCAATCTCTTCTTGGAGGTCCTTCATGCTCTTCTTTTTGTTGACCCCTGACGGAGAGTTGCTGGATGACATAAAGACTGTGCGCAGCACCTCCTGATAGGCTTTAGTCAGAGGCCTATAAAACAGTGGTTTAATGTTATTCGGGAAGGACAGAACAGAGGAACAAGGAACAAAAACCTTTTTCAATTACCGTACTAAATGTTCTGCCAGCTCAGACAGGATTTCTTCAGGGCAGTCAGTGAGGCGCTGTTCTAACACAACTATGATCTCGTCCTGGGCCATAAACAAGACGTCTGTCTGTTTGCTGCGATCTTAGCAAAGATATAACACAGAATCATTAGTCTCACAAGGATTTTGCAGTTACCTTTGTCTCATTTGCAAAAACACATAATGACTAGTTTTTCCTTCTAAGTCATAAGTTTATGTAGGTACATTTATTTTCAACTTTTATTTTCAACTTTTATCAGTGACACTGATATTGAAAGAACAATTGCCTACTGAGTAAGCCCATAAAAGTAACCCAATCCGGGGTTTTGTCATTTCAAATCCTTCATTAATCAAAAATACATTTAGGTGTTACAGGCAGCGTTTCCCGGAGCCTGACCAGCAGCTGGGAGAGACCCTGCAGGAGTTTTTCTACAAACTTTTCTGGTAACTCTGGGGGTTGTGAAAAATCTTGTTCATCTGGTTATTTTGGGGCACGACATCCCAAGTTAGTCCTGCAGACCTGTCTATATGGTGACAAAGTCACAGAGGAAAGCTCATATAAGCCCTGCCTGGTCGTAAACAGGGTTATTTCAATCAGACTTTTCCCTGACTTTTTTTTGTGTTTGCACATCTCATGAATAGTCCAGGTGGCTTTACTGAGAAGTGGGTGGAAGGAAGGGCAGGAGATGGCGCTTAATTAGCTTGTAACAAATAGCTAACACACAAATGAGCCATCTCCTTCGTGGTGATGTTGATTATGGCACTAAGAGTGGCAGAGGAGTGTGGCACAGAAGTGGGGCAATAACTTGCCTGTTGACTTTCAGCAACTTCAGACTCAGGATGAGTCATTGCAGCAGGCCTTTAGATAGCCTAAGATGTAAATAGCTACGATGTCTGACAAGGAAGCCGTGGGTGAGGGATATGTACTGGGAGAGGGTGTGCTGTACTATAGGTCTGGGGAATCCTACGCTGAGAGGATAGTGGTACCAAAAGGTCTGCGGGACCAGGTGCTAAAATTGTACAATAGCAACCAGTGGCCGGGTCATTTAGGGTTCAAAAAGACCTATGACAAGGTTGCCTGGCCGAGTCTTTCTACAGTAGTGCGGGATTACTGTCAGTAATATCCAGTTTGTCAGTTGTCAGGAAACAAAAATGTTTCAAAGTTCTCTCTTCAGCCACTTCCTATCATTGATGTGCCTTTCAGTAAAATAGCCATGGACATCATAAAGCCACTACAGAAGTCCCAGGCAGGAAACTGATTTGTTTTGGTTATCTTTGACCATAGTACTCAATACACCGAGGCTCCCTCTCAGAGACATAACTGCAAAGCAGATAGCGTGTGATCTTCAGAAACTTTCAAGGGTGGGAATCCCATCAGAGATTTTAACAGACCTAGGGTCCATCTTTCTATGCAATACTCTGATACAGGTCTATACAATTTTGGGCATTAAGAGTATCCGGACCACGCCGTACCACCAACAGACTGATGGCCTTATGGAGAGGTCCAAAAGAACCCTGAAAAGCATGCAATGGAAAACAGAACCCTGAAAAGCATTTAAAGAAAGTGGTTTCAATCAGTGGCAAAGATTGGGACCTTTTCTTTGCGTATCACGAGGTGTCACAGGCATCCACTAGTGTCACCATTAGAACTCCTATAGCTGGCAGTTAAGGGGTTCCTTGATGTTCTGCAGGAGTCTTGGATTGGCAAGAAGATGGATTATCTATGTTTGTGTTGGGGCACCAGAAAACCTAGTACGATCAGGTAGCAAGGCAGAGGTCCTTTGCACTAGGTCAGCAAGTAATTCTACTTCTACCAACATCTGACAATAAATTGCTGACAAAATGGAATGGTCATCAGGAAGCTGAGTGACACTACTTATGAGTTTATGTCCAGACAGTAAAAGAGGAAGATGAGTAAGTTTACACCTACAAAACACTCTGCTGCCCAAATTAACCTGTTGCATCTCTCACACAACAAGAGACACAAGACACAGCAACAAGAGTTAAAAGCCATCAATTCCCCTGACTTTTTTCAAGACAAGCCAAGAACTGATCTTTGATGAATGATTGGATGGTTCCAGTGCTGAAGGAGGAGAGGTATGCAGATATGCTGGAGCTGGGTGTAATAGAGCCATTAACAAGAGTACGGAGCAACCCTGCGGTCCTGTTCATCAAGAAGGATGGTAGTGTATGTTTCTGCATAGACTTCAGGAAGGTTAATGCACAATCCAAGTTTGATGCATATCCTTTGCAGAGGCTTGATGATCTGATAAGAATGTTTTGGCCAGTCAAAGTTTGTCAGTACTGTCTGTGTAAGGGATACTGGCAAGTCCCCCTTACTGATTCCGTTTCTCTGTTTTGTTTAAGGTCTTCGGCTGAGCTATCGTGGGGGCGCACCTGCAAACTAACTAGGGCCCTGTCCAACACATTGGGAATCTTTAAATAATTCTTCTAGTTTTAAATAGACACTGTAAATGAATTAACCTGGCAGTGGCTGGCTGTTTCAGACACCATGGCCATTCTCTGCTAGACTTTTTATTATCTAAATCTTACAGATATCATGAAGTTCATACTTTGCAGGGAGGATCCTGTTTCGTCATCGCTGTCCTCGTCTTTCCTTCCTTTCTTTTTGGTTTTGCGAATCCGGATCTCTCTTGCATTTCCACCGCCGCCTGCTTTCACACTACCACTGCCCTCTGGGAAACACAGAATTACAATACAGAATTAAAGGAGACATTGAATGTTCCTTTTACAATTATTAACACAGTTCCGTGTGCTCCCTGCGAAGTGTTTGTATGTACTTTCAATCACAATATATCCTGGTTTAGGCTAGGGATGCACTGAACCAACACTCGGATCTGCTATGTGTGACTCTATATCTGTGATGCGTATGCCCTCAGGTCTTGGGGAAGATGACAAGATGGAGTGAGTCAAATCAGCGGTGTAGAGATTTACTTTTATTAAAAACTATTCAATTGTGATTGAGAACACTCAGCACGTATTGCAGCCACCGTCTCTCTCTGTTGCTCAGCAGCAGGGAGTGCGCTCTCACAGACTTGGAGCTGCGCGCTCACGAGTGTAAGAGCGTTGTTATTAACTGTTGTTCAGACTGCAGCTTGTTGTTAACAGTGGGGAAAAAAAAGAAAGCTAACCGTTTGTAGCTTGCACTTTAGCCGAGTTTCACAGCCACTTCCTCTAAGCATTATCACAGAGACCCACGGTCCAAACTTTAAATATCAGACTACTTGATCAACTGCTCACTACTATGATTTACATTGATGAGGTCTGAAAAAAAGCTGTTGTAGTGAGACGCATTTTATTCATTTTTGATATAAAAACAGTGAAGCTAAAGTTTTATTAACTTGTCTTCCACCTGAGGATGATTTCTTTTCCCTTTGGTTCGATCAGTGTTGACCTCTAGGTTGTAGTAGCCTACTACAAGAATAATGAATGAAATGGATCATAAATAAAATTAATTCATCTTTACTAAGTTGATATTGTATTTCTATAAAATTTAAAACAGCAAATGGCTTTACTTTCTTTTTATTTGGACTAATCTACTCATTACCAAATCTACACATCTCCAAAATGGGTCATGTAATAAATACAAGGGTCTTTATTTATATAATACATATTAAATATTAAATTCAACAGACATGGTTTCCTCCCATAGTGAATGAGTGATTGGGGCAGGAGGGAGTAGGCGTTTCACGCATCAGGACTTCAAAAGTCCTGTAGCCTAACTTCAGTATGTCCTCACTTTAATTTCTGATATAAAAGACTCCTCTACGCCTATGCATCGCTCATCTGGTCCGGCCATTCACTGGTCTCGAACTAATCCACTTAAAACCCTGCAGTGCCCCTCACAGCCACAACCCCCTCCAGCTGTTCTCGTCTTTCATTTTTCTGTTTTTGCCTAAACACTTTTTTTGTGAAAGGCATTACAACAGTAATATATATAGAGAAAGTAATACTGGAGCGGCATGCTGCTTTTTTACGTGCCACCAACTCATGTTATCCCAATTACTGGCTCTGTCTACATATAGCACAACTAATAGGAGCATGTTATAAATGTTGAAATAAGCTTTAAATGATAAACTCTGACATGATAGCAAACAGAAAGCTAGAAAGTTGCTACGCTGTGGTGAAGAAAACATTATGGCAGACGCGTACTTCGCACTGCGACCTATGACAGAAAGTGACGTGAAAAGACAAGGCCGCCTCATATGCTCATGTCGTCACATGGATAGACTGCGAGAAACAAGGGGCTTTTACCATAAGAGTCAATCTGATAACAGAGACATCCCGCAGTTGCTTTGTTTTACACTTTGTGAGTTAGCAGAAACAGCAAATACACAATTGTAGGATGGATGTTAAAGTGTAGAGTGTAAAGTCCCCTTTAACTTAACATCACTGTTTCAGAGACCACCAGACAATGACATGAAAAAATGTGTTTTCAAACCAGTGGCCTTCTTCCTGCGCTCAGCTTCTTTCTTCTCCTTTTTGGATGATGCAGAAGTGTCAGTCAACATAGACGCCTGCTTCAGATCCTCTTCAGTGATCAGAAACACTGGATTGCTCTTTACTTCCTGAAAAAAAGTGTATGAAAAAGTTAAGTTATAAATGTTCCAAGCACATTAAAAAGTATCATTCAGGGGGTTACATGAGAAGAAATGTCATGTCTTTTTAACTAGAACAGTGTGGAATGGATAAGACCAATTCCAAAAACTAAAAAAGAGGTTCCATTATGTACTACTTCTTATTGAAGTAAAAAGGCCACATCAGTGTGAAAGCTATCACAGGTGTTGTTAAGCACAGACAAAAAAAAATTAACTCAAAAATGTATGCAATAAAATATCTTTTATTCTATGAGCTTTACATTGTACCTTCTGAGCTTTCTGCTGCATGGCTTCATCAAACAGAGAAAGACAGCTGCTGACAAACTTCTCACTGACAACCACAGTTCCCCCCAAAATCCGAGCAGAGGACTGGACGTTAATGTTCATCATTGCATGGTTGATCAACATCCCCATGTCCTCCATCGACAGGCAGCTTGGCAGAAGGGGCTAAAGAGACAGATTTTAACAACACTTTTAATTTTCTTTTTTTTTCTTTTTGCCTTTATTGTATAAACAGTAGACAGACAGATGCAATGGCAGATGAGGGCTATTGCATGCAGCAAGTATGGAATAGGAATGTCCAAAAAAAAATCTGTACTTGGATGGTGCAAGGAGGAAAGTGCTAGGCCTAAGTCCCAAAGGTCACAGTTTGCTCTTTTACACTCCATACTTCCAGGATGCATCTTGAAAGGTCAGTCTGCATCAGGATGATATTTGATGCAAGATACGTTTGTGAAATGACGTAGTACTAATAATTTAATATTTTTGGCAACATTTATAATATATTCAAACAACCTTTTTGAAACATTTCTTGAAACTTAATTTGAACTAATTTTGCATTTCAAATAGTTGACTAGCTGAATATACTGTATTTTAGCCAGAGCTGTGTCTGAGAAAGTCAAGCAGAAGAGTCCACAGGTTCAGGACAGACAAGGGGGAGGGGAGCTGAGTGACAAGTATGTTCAGTCAGTACTAATTATCAGCCTGAGTTGTCCATAGTTGTTCTCAGTAGGGCAGTAAAAAATACACATCACAAAATATTTCTGTCAGTCTATCTCAGCTTATTCCCTGTATTTTAGCGATTCAATAAAGTGGAATCTGTCTGTTGGGCAGAGCCTGGTTCATTTAAAGTGGGATGTTATATCGGAGCAGCCAAGATTCAGGTATGGAGGGTAATAATGTTCAAATAAATGCAACTGTTTCAGAGCAAATAGGGACAACAGTTCAGACTTTATGTAGACTCTGTGCAGTGACAGAGTTTAATGATATGATGAATTTTCATCTCCAGAAAAATCTACCAGTATTAGAGAGGGCAATATCACAGGGCACAGCCATTATGTAAACCCTTAATAACAAAAGATACATCAGCAGCTGTCAGACCTGAATGTCAGCCCACGAGGCTGAGCTCACTGCCTCCTCCACAGAGGCCTCCACCTGGTCCACCAGAGCCTGGCCCACACACACCGCTCGCAGAAACACAAGCTTATTAGACTTGTACCGCTTCTTAATGTAGCTGCATGGGTCAGGGATGCCCAGACGAACCAAGGCATCAAACTCTGCAGCAGAGGAAAGCACACATTACCCTGCCAATAGTTACAAAACTATTAATGAAAAGTAAAGCAATGTTTTGTTTTCTTTTAATTACATGTAGTGAGATAAAATATACAGTGCCCTTAATAATTTGTGCCAAAAATTTAGTCACAGCAAAAGCATTTATTTTGAGGGCTCAGAAAATTCAGATTTTTTTTCTTTCCTGAATTATACTTTTAATAAGCCCCAATATTAAGATGTGGGCGGCACCCACTTCTTGTTCAGAAGAAAGAGAGCAATACGTGCTTCACTTCCAAAAGTCTACAGTAACACCAGAAAAAGTTGGTAGATTTGTCACTATCCGCTTTTTTGAAAAAGAGTTTCTAGATGGGTCTAAATACTCACTAAATGTAGCAACAAAGTGGATTTCTTAACCTTCCTGCACGTTACATCTGACTTTTAGCCTTCATGTTGAGACAAGTGTGAAAATAGGTAATGTTCTGGTAACAAGTGCCTGTGTGAACGGTGAAAACTACTGGTAATGCCAGTAATTTGTTCCCGGTAATTTACTGGAAACCATGTGTGAAAGGGGCTTTAGATTTAATAAATAAGTGGAATGAATTGTAACCAAGAAAGTTAAATAAACTGAGTTTGTCCATTGTTCACCGGGAAAACCAAAAGCCTATAAATTGTTCAAATCCTACCTAAATATCCATTCTGTTGGAGGAAGGAGTCCACCCAGGCATTCTGTGTTCTGGCATAAATATCAGGGATATAAACAGCTTTGTCTTGTCGGCCTCCAACAACAGTTCCTTTCAGGCGTCCAGTATTTACCAACTCCTCCAGGACAGCTAGCGCAGACAAGGCTGGCATGTTAGAATAATGAATACTCAAGACAAACTGTCAACTTTCAAAAACACTGCAGTTTTCTTACAGTACAGAAGATGCTCCTGAAATCCAAATGCCCCGATCATGCTGCTCACTGGTGTCGGCCTGCAAAAGAAAGAAAACAGCACCACTTTCAGTTCACACATCAGTATGTCATTGGTAAAAGAGTTTACTTAAATCTTGGCATCAGCAATTTAGTGTCCTTTCCAGTCTTTAGGGCAGGGGTTTGTCAACTTTGACTGGTCGCGGCCGATTTTTTCCTGGACCACTGTGTTTCAAAGCCCATTTAGCTTTTTTCATTTTTGTTTTCTGGGGCGCAATTGAATGCAGCGGTATCATGCCGGCTACACATGGCTTACAAGCGCTTATTTTAAATAATACGATGTTAAAATCTCCCAGAAGAAGCGTGATGTCAGGCGCATGTAGCGCTGCCAAGCTCTATTTCATGTTTTTGGCTTCTACTCGTTATTTCAATATGGAAATTAGGCGTCCTGTAGTGCATCGCCTCTCCTTACATCACAACCCAAACTGGCAATTGCTGAGAAACACTGGCATCCGTGCGTCTTTGCACACGCCCTGCCATCACATGCGACACATTAACAAAATGAAAACTAAAGTGTTTGAAGGACATTAGCAGGGATTTTACACTGTTCGGTTACTATAAGAGTTCTATGGTTTTAGAGGCAAGAGACTCAACTTATAAATTGTTTAATTCTAATAACTTTTAGTAATGTACAGGCCAGGGGATAGTCCCCAATAATCAAAACCATCAAGGACAACCACCCAAATATTTATACCAGTGGTGCCAAACTCAACTCCTGGAGGTCCACAGCTCTGCACAGTTTAGCTTCAACCAGCTCCATCTCACAGCTGCTCAGCTAATCAAGCTCTTCAGGGTTACCAGAAACTACTAAGGAGCTGTGAGTTGAAGATGGCTGAAGCTAAACTGTGCAGAGCTGTGGTCCTCCAGCAATTGAGTGTGAGACCACTGACTTATACCAAACATAACTATTATTTTTAGTTCACTAATGTATTTCAATTTTCAATTTTTTCTTTCCAAAAATAGCTTTAATGTAGTAAACTACTTTTGCCATTAAGCTTAGTTTAGTGTAGTGAAGCTTCATTTTAGCTTAGCTCACTATATTTTCCAAATGAATAGTCTGTGAAGATTCTCACAAATCCAGTACTAAGGTAGTTTAAAACAGGCATTTGGACATAGTTGCTATAATGTAAATAGGTTATGTTACATGCATAAAATATGTAAGTAAAAGGTTGTGCAGACACCATATTTTACTTTGCATGCAATAACTTTAGTCTTAGATGCATCTAATATAGTTTAGTGATGATAGTAGTAAGCTGAATACTGCTTGTTGCAGTGTGGGCCTTACTTTTGCTTGTGTTTTTATGTCTTTTCTGTTGGTTCTCTCTCTTTAAAATGTTATGGCAACAAGTTCTTTATAAATACAATAATTTTACTTAACAATTAAAAAAAAAAGAGAGAGAGATTTATTTATTCACTCAGGAGCTTACCGTGTAATTGCGCTGAAAAGCCCCTGTATTCTGGCTTTGTGTCGAGCCACAAAAGCCTGAGTGAATATAATTCCTCTGTTGTACTGGTCCATCTCTCCCTGAATGAGATTCCCCAGACGTTTAGACAGCTCCTGCCAAACACATAGAAATGAAAACTTGTAGGTGAGTTCCTAAAAGCTGAACACCCAAAGCCCAGGGCACAGACTAGGGCTCACCTCAATGAGAAAATCTCCAGGCAGGTCACAGCTCTTACACAGCTCTGCGATGCTGATCAGACCAGCCTCCTGCAGTTTGTCGTTCACCTCCTCAGCCAAACGGTCCAGGTACGCACTGCACACATAAAACATTATATACAGACCTATTCACACCACATTTATGACACCTGTCCAGTCATATCGACAATACTCACTCATCTATTAGCTGCCCCAACACAAGCTGAATGCCTCTGTCAGACTTGGCAATGTCACTTGCTCTGTTTTCAACATGAATCCAATCCACATTAATGGTCTGGAAGAAACAAGAGCATGAAAACAGCGTGTACTCTAGAGATTCTAGAAATGTAACTCACGTGTCAGTCTGATTGATTGATTGTGTCGCTACATAATTCTCTATCTCTTCTATTGAATATGTTTAGGGGTTAAGGCGTTTAGATTGTTCATTGTTCATTTATCATGCACATCAGTGACTTGTGTAAAACAACGAATATATATAATAATACCTAATGTTATTCACACATGCTATATGGCATCTTGGGAATACCTGAGTTCACAAATGAAACTAAAACATCTCAAATGACCAGATATCTACTCTGTACTTTCACCTCTGGCATACGCAATTTCAGTCAATCTTCAAGGGACGCTACGCTCATTTAGACCATGTCTATCCTTTTATTAAACGATGCAGCAGCTGTGGATACCCCCTAAAAATGCCTATGTCGACTGATTGATTTAAACAGAGAATTATTTGTTCTTATCCTAGCATTGTAATGGTATACTCACTCTACTCTATTTGTGGTCAGTACAAACGCAGGACAACACTGAGTCTGTTGTTGAGCTGTTGTTAGAATATGTGTTGCAATGCAATAAGTGACCTACAAATTGAAATCATTATTCTCATGAGTTTTCATTAACTAACTACGGGTAGTATTAAGGTTAGGGTTACGGTTCCTGTTTTGCTGTATGCTGAAATCTGCAAAGGCGCCCAATGGACTCACAAATCTCGGTAAGTCACAGGTCTCGGTGTAACACCGCCCCGTGGTTTAAAAATGTTGGGGACCACTATCCTATACAAAAACAAAAATTCCATTTGTATATTTAATAAAAAGTATATTTTAATTATTTAAATGCCTTGTATAACGACAAGAATTACTGTTTCTTTTATTCATTTTCTATTATATCATTGTTACGCTGTGTGAATGCTTAAATCTAAATTAAACTAAAAGAGCCCAAGCTCCCATTTAACATATGCGTCAATACTGAGTGCACAGAAATGAACACTGAGTAAAAACACACACCTGCTGGAGGTCCACAATGTTGACTCGCCCTATGAAATAGAGGATACAGTTATGCTTACAACCCGGAATTGATATGGTAAAATAAATAAGCAGTTGCCTTTTCTGCATTTACATATGTCACAGCTCTGTCCAACTTACCCCCGTGGACATAGAGTTCATCCCGGATCTCTCTACTGATCTGGGCTGGAGTGATGTACTCCTTCCCGTCCAGAGTGTGCACCACATCCAGTCTCTTATCCTCAACTAGTTTGGCTATTATCTCAATGCAGTTCCTCTCAGAAAGCCTGTGGAAGCAGTTTCAAACCAGTTAACCACCAAGACTCTTAAACTTTCATGCTGCATAGCCAAAGAACAACATTATCGATGTGTCATCAGTAAAAAGTTTAACCTCGTAAACGCAGATTTTTGACTCGCGCATAAAACCTTGGATTTTTTTCCCCACTCCCTTAAATTTACTAAGTTACGTGTGTTGTAGATTTTTATAACGCATTTCCAATAGCCTTTAAGCTAACAGCTGCTTGAGTTATTTCTGTAGTTAGCGTACTACCTTTGCACTGTTTCGGCGAACTGCGCTCTCTGAAAATCCGCAGCAAGACGCCGAATTTCCTCCCAGTCCGCCGCCATTCTTCAATATTTTGATGCTTCCAAAGGAAACACAACTGTATCGGCCTAAAAAGCCCACAATGAAGACGTGGTGCAGAGCTAACGGTGAAACTAGCCACACGTCAACACACCGTGACGTACAACGGACAGTCGGGAGGGACAAAACACAAGGTCGCGATTGTATTAGTGACGCATCATCTTCTCAGTCATCCAACACTTCAACACTTGTAATCATATACAATGATGATGTCTTCTCTTCTAAATCTATAACGTGCATAAAGCTCATCATTTTGTATCATCTCTGACAGTGCCATAGAACATGTACAATGGATGTCATGTTTCAGAAGCAAAGGTCATGACCTTATTGTACCCAGTTTTTAAAGCCTGTGCTTTCACAACTGCTTTCAATTTAGCTTTAAGGTGTGAAAGGCCTTCCTCAGTGACATGTCTTTCTTGATTCCCACTTTTAACATGGCTGAAATAACGAGATAGGTTAATGCCACTGGTGGTGGCCAACGGAGGACTGTGGACCAGGTACGGCTTAGGTGGAAAAACCTAAAACAAATCGCTACCAAGGACCATTTAGAGGCAAAAAAAAACAAAAACCAAACAGATAACAAGGCCATAAAACGTAGGGAATTCACAGACACCATTTTGACGTAATTGGAGTTCTGGAGAGTTCTCAAGCATTGTTTGGTATCCTGCCTGCTGGTGCAGAGGAATCAATTGATCTCACTGAACCATTGAAGCTGTCGGCTGAAACTATCAACCTTACCCCTGTGGAACCTGTATTTGAAGAGCCCTGTACAAGTCGGAGCCTTCTCTTGGGAGAGGTGGTGAGTCCACCAGCTCCAGCACCACGACGCAGGCGCAAAAGGCAAGCGGAAAAAGAGGATGCTTACAACCATGTATTAAAGGTGGAAACAGAACGGGCTCTGCAACAAATTTTAGTTTTTTTAACCAATGAACAAATTAAATTGACACTGCTTAAACAGTTGAAAGATTGAAATGCACTTGATAAGTTTTGTTTGTGGTTGTTTCATTTGAATCTTTAAGTAGAGTTGGCATTTTATTTGAATTTTTTTTTTTTTTCATTTTGGTGTTAAATAAAAGAAATGTATGACCAACTCTATCTAAGCCTCTTTATTTATTTATGTATTTATTTGTTTATTTTTTAACTGGTTAAGATGAAATTGGTCACTTTTACATACTATTTGTTTCATTCTATCAACTGCCCCAATAACTAGAATTTTTGTTAGTTAAATTTTAAATTAATTTTGTTAATAGTTTAGACAAATAGCACAAGTTTAACACTTATTATTCAAACTTTTATGTGCAATCTCTCTCAAATCCACCTCTAAGGTGGGATCAGAATAATCCTGATTTTTAGGATCAAACTGATCCAGACTTCCCACTAAAGTAAACTTTTGAAATACTCGACAGCAGCATTTAATCCGGATCAAAGGCAGGATTGGATTTCCAAATCTGAATCTTCAGAATCAGGGGCCGGTATTTCAAAATTATCCCACAGGATTAATCATAAATCTGATCATAAAAACGTGTATTTCAAAGCAAATCTGATCCTGAAGATTCAGATTCAGATTTAGTAATCTAATCCTGCCTATGATTTGGATTAAATGCTGCTGTCGAGTATTTCAAAAGTTTACTTTAGTGGGAAGTCTGGAAGACTATTTCAAAACTTTAGAGGAAAATCTGGATCAGTTTGATCCTTAAAATCAGGACAATCCTTGTCCTGATCCCACCTCAGAGATCGACTTGAGGGAGATCACATGTGTTTAAATCTTAATCTTTCACAACTTGTATGACCCAAATTGTTAATTATACCCAAAGTCATCAAATTTACCTATCGACACCAATAAATAATTAATATTTAAATTTAGGTATATTTTAATTCACAATTAAATTATATTCAAATTGTACTCAAGTAAGGTAAATAAGAAAGGCCACATTTCTGACCACTTTGTCCCTACAAAACTATGTTTTACAGCTGAGAGAAAAAAAACACTGGTCAAAGCAATGTTTTTATTATGATTTATTGCTCAAAAATGTTTAAAAAGTCACTAAAATGTGACTTATGTAACAATACCACTCATTAATCAGACAATACAGTCTTTTTTTCCAAGCAGTGGCACTTCATGAAATGATAAATAAAAAGGTCTGTAAATTATGCCTCTATTTATAAATGAATGGACTCTTACTGAGTAGATGTTTCAGCAGAAGGTAATCTAGTTTGTGGTAGTGGTAACTGTTTTTTATCATAAAGGCTTGGCTAATTGAAGTACCTGTTCAATAATGTTTTTGGCAAAATTAGAACATAGTTTTACCCAAACCTTGTCTGGAGCCTGCTGCATTTTACACAAATTAGAGAGGTAACACTGTGTAGGCTAAATACAGAGTGAAATACGAAGACAAAAATCGTTTTAGGCCTATTAAAATAACTACTTATAGCCCATGTTTTTTGTACTTAATTGCATTGTATTTACAAGTGTTACTCTCTGATGTGTGTGTGAAGGTAGATGCTTAGTGACTTAGGGGGCTTTATTTTCATTGGACGAGCCCAGCTCTGAGAGTAATGAACTGCTGGGTCTGCTGCTGAATCCACAAACGTCTAGAGTGGTCATCCTTGAGGGTTCTGTGGACATAAAACATGAGCTGTTAAAAGTGGGAATCCAACCAGAACAACTGCAGCTGTCTGTTTATGCAGCCCTCTGCAGGGAAAGACAGTAGCACGAAAAATACCGGCGCTTCGTCATTAAAATGGGCGCTATATGTGCAAAAATCAAAACACAACGCGTTGCAAATTAAAACATTTAAACATTTGACTGCGGACTGCGACACAAACCAACGCTAGCTTGTTTGCTAACTTCTTAGCTTATTAATACGTAAGTCAATGGAGCAGTGTTAGTTACTTTGCCACGCTCTTCTTTTGACTTTGTGTTGATTGTCTTTGAACACATCATCGCTGAGGTTATACTTACATTTAGAGACAAAAGTTGTGCCAGTTGTTTCTTGTTTCAGTAAAATGTTCGATCCATTTCCTGTTTCCTGTCTGTAATCCAGGGGATGGAACATCTCAGTCTGTGGGGATCAGCATCACTCTGATCCAATCCGGCAAGGTTTTGAAATACCGGGATAGAACCGGTTGATCCGTGGCTGAGGATAGGGAGATTTGGTTATCTGGATCATTTTGATCTGGATCAAAGTTCTGAAATACCGGCCCCTGATCATCTGTTTTATTTACCATGGATCTGGCCTTGGAGAGATAAAGACTTGGCAGAGGTTGTTTATGTGGCTGCTTCCTTAGCCTCAATAGTAGGCCAGAGCCTCGCTATTTCGTCTGGTATGTGGTGAGTTTGATGGTAGTCGTTAAGAGACAAGTACCTTGTACCGATAACCAATGTCCAGCAGTTCTTGGCCAGTGTAAACTACAGAAGGAGAGTAGTGAGATGCAGCACACAGCCATCAATTGCCCCTCCATGTTGGAATCTGGATAGGTAAGTTCAGGTTACATATTGTGGTGCACCGGGTTGTTTCTCCAGTTGGCAGTGATGACAGGGACACCTGATGCAATAGCTGGATCATTGCTGGACCCATGGCACATTTAAAACAATGTTTGCAGCTACAACCATCACCATTGCTCTGACAGTTCCTGCAGCCACCCTTCCTCCGGGCTGTGCTTGCTGTTTGCTGTCTTCTTGAAGGTCTGCAGCTTGTCCATGTTCAGAGAAGCAAGCACCAACTGCTCACATCAGCAACCTCAGCTTTTAGTTCATTCAGTAAGGCATGTACTTCAGGTGGAGCCTGAGCCATTTCAGGGTTTTTTGGGCCAGAGCTGAACTCAGGACTGAGGGAGTCTGCGAGCTGTTGTGTGCCTCATCTGGTGTTAGCAGCTCATTGATTCTTGTTGCTTTAGTGTTATTCCTCTTCAACTTGTTCATCCTTTCTGCCTCAATGTTGGCTGCCTCATTCAGTTCCTCACTCAGTGTTTTATCAATCACATCCAGATTGTCGAGAAGTGGCTCAATCTGGTACTTAATGATGTCATGTCATTAATAACAGTCCTGATCTCAAAAACAATTTTTTGAGTACGTTGTACTGCTCAACTTCTTTTATTCCTTCCTGAATAGGACTTTCGCTGACCGTTGTTTTTGGACAAAGTCCGGAGTGGCGCAGTTTTCTCCTCCAGTGATTTTGCTTGTCTTTGCCACTCATCATTCTTGACTCTCATCTCCAAGAGGTGTGAAAAGTCCCACTCCATTTTCTTCCACAAAAACAAAAGTTCTCGAATACGCTGCATTGTATTCTCTGGCATATTACTTTGCTCAACCTTGTACAGTTTGTGCTTAATCACTTTCATCCGTTTGCATTGGTTACCGTCAGCTATTGACTCATGTTCCTCTGATAGCCTTAATGCATTTCAGAAAGTTACAGACCTCCATGAGACAATCACAGTTTAACCAGCAGAGTGTGGCCGTAACCTGGTCCCGTATGGCTTCTAACTCCATTACTGGTATTTACAAGACAATCCATTGTCAGTTAATGTCTACTTTAGTTGTTTTGTTGCCTCTCTTAAGCGGCACAAAGAGTCGCTAACGTTAGCCGCTAACAGCACTTACAAAAGTAATTTATTCACACTTGGTATTGCATAAAACCTCTCTCCTGGCTGGCTTGATATGTTGTGGCCTGAAGGCATGAAAAACTACTTGAGTTGCCTTTTACAAAAGAAGCTTTATTTCAAGGGGTGTCTCATTTCTCATAACATGCATCCTCGCTGCCTCAACGCCTCACTTGCACTATAAGTTAGTCTCTGTGTGCCATCTTTAGTAATGTCCCAAAGCTCTAAGGAGCTCCAAGGAGTGAGGAGGGGAAGACGGAGGAGGCTTCTGAGATGCTGCATAAGAGTAGCCTGGCCAGCCAGACGGCTTTCTCATTGTATTACATACAGAGAAAGTCAGTCTGGGATTGTGGGGTTTAAGCAGGATTTCAAGGTGGGACCATGGGCAGAACTAACGCTCGCTGAGTGAACCAATCAGAGAAACTACGGATGTGACGTAAGGAAAGCAAAACCGATTCCAGTTGACAATAAACCACAACGTATACCAGCGTGGCTAGAGAAAGACGATGCTTCTGTGACGGTGAATGACTTCAGAAAAATCTGAGGACACAGGGTATAATATCGAGTTCAGTGCTCAATATGACGCAAACCAAAATCCCGCCTCCCTCGCTACGATTGGTCGGTAAGAAAGAGCCGAAGCAGAATACGGAGCAGATTGGACAATCCCAGACTGACTTTCTCTGTATGTAATACAATAAGAAAGCCGTCTGGCTGGCCAGGCTAGCATAAGAGAGGACACACCAGAACTTCCTACGCGGAACTCAAACTCACGGCAGAGATGAGACACACAACAAGAGTCTCGTGTTGTGTTTTGTTTATGAAGAACCTCAACAGAGACTGGAGAAGTTGCTCTTTGATGCAATGGTTGAACCTTAATGTTACAATAAGTCATAATGTTTGTGAACTTTATATTTGTATTACTAAAGAGAAATAAAGTCATATATAAGTATATGTTTATTTAAAATGTAACATATATACTTGGCAAATATTACGATCACACTAAATAAATATTCAGAAGTTAATTTGAGATGATGACAGATGATGGTAGATTTACTTTTATTGAAGCACTTAAGAAGGACCTCAGTAAACAACGCTGGTGTGATGTTTATGAAACAAGTGATGTAAACATTGCATATGATGCTTTTCTGCACAGGTTTAATGAGCTGTATAATACCAATTGTCCAGTGCATAAAATCATACAAGACAAAAAGTCCTACAATCCTCGGATAACCAAAGGTATAGAAAGATAAATGATTGAAGGTAAACTATTAGAGCAACACAAGCAAAATATACAAAAAACTTGTCAAGTGCTAAACAATATTATAAAGAAATTTAACATCAAACGTGATTGTCCAAGCTATTTTAAAAATGATAATGGTATTCCAACTATTTACTATTTTGTAAACGCTGGTTCTAATTAAAAAGTAAAAATGATGATAGGGTGAGTAGAAATATGATTAAAAGGAATATCTTTACTATGTTTGTATCTGGTTTATTTATATTTATTTATTTATTTATTTATTAGAGTGGAGACTGGCATTCACAGTGGATATAAAAAGTCTACACACCCCTGTTAAAATGCCAGGTTTATGTAATTTAAAAAAATTAGACCAGGATAAATAATTTCAGAATTTTTTCTACCTTTTATGTGACCTATAAACTGTATAATTCAAAAACAAATTGAAATCTTTAGTAAGTGGGAAATAAAAATAAAAAGCTAAAATAATGTGGTTGCATTAGTGACCTTTTACAACTGGGGATGTGGCTGTGTTCAGAATTAATTTATCACATTCAAGCCTTTAAAGTGCCTCTGACTAACCCCAAATAAAGTTCAGCTGCTCTAGTAGGCTTTTCCTGACATTTTCCTAGTCGCATCTCACAGCAAAAGTCATGGTCCGCAAAGCATCAGAGGGATCTCATTGTTAAAAGGTATCAGTCAGGAGAAGGGTACAAAAATGTTTTCTAAGGCATTAGATATACCATGGAACACCATGAAGTCAGTCATCATTAAGTGGAGGAAATATGGTGCAACAGTGACATTACCAAGAACAGGACGTCCCTCCAAAATTGATGAAAAGCCAAGAAGAAAACTGATGAAACCAAGGTTGAACTCTTTGGCCACAATTCCAAAAAGTATGTTTGGTGCAAAAACAACACTGCACATCACCAAAAGAATACCATACCCACAGTGAAGCATGGTGGTTGCAGCATCATGCTTTGGGGCTGTTTTTCTTCAGCTGGAACTGGGGCCTTAGTCAAGGTGGAGTTTGTTATGAAATACCAGTCAATATTGGCACAAAACCTTCAGGCTTCTGCAAGAAAGCTGAAGATGAAGAGGAACTTCATCTTTCAGCACGACAATGACCCTAAGCATACATCTAAATCAACAAAAGAATGGCTTCACAATAAAAAGATTAAAGTTTTAGAACTGAATCCAATTGAAAATGTGTGGGGTGATCTGAAGAGGGCTGTGCATTAGAGATGTCCTCGCAATCTTGCAGATTTCTAGTGTTTTTGCAAAGAAGAGTGGGCAAATATTGCCAAGTCAAGATGTGCCATGCTGATAAACTCATACCCAAAAAGACTAAGTGCTGTATTCAAATCAAAAGGTGCAAAAGCAGACAAAGTATTAGTTTAAGGGTGTGCACACTAATACAACCACATTTTTTTATTTTTACTTTCCATAGAAAAAAAGATTTCAGTTTGTTTTTCAATTGAGTTGTACAAGTTATAGGTCACAATAAAGGTGGCAAAAGTTCTGAAATTATTTGTGGTATTTTAATTTTTTTAAATCACATAAACCTGACATTTTAACAGGGGTGTGTAGACTTTTTATATCCACTGTATATTCAAATTATAGACCTATCTCATTGCTATCACAATTTTCAAAAATATTAGTAAAACCTTTTGTTAAAAGACTTGATAATTCTATAGAAAAATATAAGTTATTAAATGATGAACAATATGGTTTTAGAGCTGGCAGATCCACTTCAACGGCTGTCATGAAATTAGTTGAAAACATTGCTACAGCAATAGATAATATGCACCATTAATCATCAAATACTATTGAATAAATAAGACTGTTGAATAAAGTATAGCTTCAGAGGACCAGCTCATTCATGGTTAGAGAGTTATCTTAACAGCAGGTTTCAGTATGTACACTTTAACAACCAAAATTCTAAAATGGAGGAGGTAGGAGGTAGGATTACATGTGGACTGCCAAAGGGCTCTGTGTTTGGTCCTTAGTTGTTTATTTTATATATAAATTATAATTTTAAAGTGTCAGATTTGTTAAATTGTGTTTTATTTGCAGACGACACTACTTTATATTGTTCTGAAGAAAACCTGCAAGAGCTTCTTACTAAAGTATCAAGAGAACTAAATAAAATAAATAATAATAATAATTTTATTAAAATAAATTATCTTTAAATGCAAGCAAAACGAAATGTATTATATTTACTATTAGACAAATTAAGGATAATATAAAATAGATGATAGATGATGTAGTCCTAAAAAAGGTAAATGAAAATAAATTTATTGGAATAATAATGGATCGTAAATTAACTTGGATACCACACATAACCCATGTACAAACCAAAATGTCAAATGTATTTCTGTTAAAGGGGTTAGTTTATGGAATGGTCTTACAGATGAACTCGTAATTCTATTTTCTATTTTGAAAAACAGTTCAAACATTTAATTTTGAGTGTAAATGTGTTAAGTATAAAAATAAAATTTAAGTTGTTCAAATGATATGTGATGTGTGTGAATAATTGTAAAAAAAAAAATTTAAACAATTTTCACTTTTTCTTTAAAGTGATTAATTATCACAGAGTAGATAAGGTCAGTAAGTAAGGTAGGTGAAATAAGCTGTGACTTCAGCCTACACCTTTTACAATTACAATGTTTGTCTTTATACATATATGTATTAATACATATATGTATTGCAACTTTATTTGTTTGCATGAACAGTTTTTTGTGTGGCCGAAATAAATACTACTGCTACAACTATTACAAACAAGCTTTTTAAATTGAGACATGGCATTCATTTTTCATTAAATCTTTTAAATGAGAGATGGCTTTCTTTTTTCGCAACATAAAAAAAAAGAAAAAAGAAAAAAACAGATCTTCGTCTGTTTTTATTTTTTTAGTGGACAAAAATAATGTTGATGAGAACAAAAACAACTCATCATTTTTATTTTAAAATTGAGACAGGGCTTTAATTTTTTTTTTAATTTAAATTTTTAAATTTTTTTTTATTTTTTTTTTGAGAGATGGGTTTCTTTTTTAAAATGTCCCTCTCCCAATATTTTTTTAGTGGACAAAAACAATTTTGATTATGCACCTCAGTGCCACCATATTTAAGCCATCAAGGCTGCAGCACACAACCATAGCCTCTAGAGAGCAGCAGACTACAAGGTAGAAGTTCCACAGACTCCTTCATAGACTGAGATGTGCGGTCGGAACACTCATCACACTTCAGACCTGGCAGGAGCGAAAGACAGTAATTTGTATATGTCTTATGCATATTCACTGCAGACTCATGTATGAGTAATTTTCATTCATTCATCTTCGGCTGCTTAGTTCCGTCAGGTGTTGCATGTGATCCCAGCAGCTTTGGGCCTGAGGCAGGGTATACCCTGGACAATGGCCACTAAGTTGCAGGGTTGTGCTTCTCAAAGTTTTTGACTTTGTGTTGTTGAATTGTTGTCTATATTTAATGGTAACTTTGTGCTTGATGTAATGCACACTTTCATATAGTAAGAAACTAATCAGGCCCCTACAGCAAGTTTTCAATTTTAAAGTTGTAAGTAGATTTGTTCAAAGTTTGTGATACATTATATGGTTTTCTGCGTCTAATTTGTGCCTCCAGCTTGGATTAAAGTGACCACTCAAGGTAAAGGAATATAATGCAGAATTATGAGATTAGAATATGTATGGCTGCGTTAGAGGAATGAGTGGGTGGCATATATAAAATTGTGTTGGTGAAAAAGGAGTAGAATACCTCCATCTTTCAACCCATTTACGCAGAATACAATTCAAAATTTGATAATTCTTAAGTTCCACTTTTTACTACCAGATGGACTGGAGGATAGACAGAGCATAAGGGCAGGGTATAAGCGCATTTGATGTACAAATATTAATATATGTACTGTATGCAAAACACAACCAAACAGTGAAGAATAATGCACAAACATCTGCAGAGAGCATGAGGCGTCTGGACTCTGTGCACTCCACATCAGCCACATCGTGGCGCGGCCTTCTGAAGTGTAACTTTTGTCTACCAGCAGTAGTTCATTCATTTCTTTTTTTAAATCCATCTAATGTTGATTTACAACTAGAGCTTAGATGTGGTACATTGAGTTTTTAAATGCTTTTATTACACATTAAAATTAAAAGCAAAAGTCTGTGATAAGCATCCTTTTGAAAGCAGAATAAAAGGTTCTGAGTCTGATTCCCAACTTCAAAGACAGCTTGTCTGATAAAATGTAGGTCATATTTCCACAGTGAATAAGCATGGTGAGACACTCTTTGAAATATAATCAAATTGAAGTGTGTGCGTAAACATGCTCCTTTCCAGCTTGGAGCCCCACGGGAATCCAACTGTTGAGTTTAAGATAGTCCACTGTTGATTTGGAAATGCCTTTGTTTGGTATGCAACAGGCTCATGAGACAGGCACTAGACAAGTGTATGTAAAAAAGAGCCACCATTCTATGTGCTATAGTGCTATGGATAGGACTTTGAAGGCTCATTCCAAATACCTCAAAATTAGATATGTACTTTTCTTAAAGCTTCTCCTTAACTTTCAATGTCATTATACCAAGAAAGAAGAGATGGAAAAGGAAAATTCTAATAATAATACTAATTCACTAACACTTGAAGCAACAAGCTCACAAACTTGTCACAAGGTTATGGGACATATTCAGGAAAGCTCAGTGAACACCCAATGGAACATATGTTCCCATATGTTATCCTTTCCTTACTTACAATAAAAACAGTAAAATACTTTAAGCAGCAATGCATTCTGGGAAATATGTGCCATTATGCAATTTTCAAAAGAATTTGATAAAATACTGTAAATGGTGTTGCATTATGTGAGTGTTCTCTAAATCAACAGTAAAAGCTGTAAAATCACTGTTCACTACTGTATTTCAGTACATGCAGAGAAGACCTGCCTGAAGACCAGCCCTGAATTTTCTTAAGGACTAAAAGATTGTCCATCACAGTCCTGTGCTTTTGAGCAAACCACATAGTAAGTTGAAGCATTTTTTGTGTGTGTTAGCCAATTAATTTTTAAAATATTGTATTAATTCCTATTCTTAAACTATAACCAATTAAGAAAAATTAGTGTTCAGTTAGCTTGCACCACTCATGAGCTCTCTTGATATGCTGCATAACTACTTTATGGGTATAATATTAATAGTGTTTTCATTCTACAGGTAATAGTGATTTTTTTTAAATAATTATTTTTATGGGCTTTTGGTCTTTATTGATAGGAGTAGTAGAGAGATTCAAACCCCGGTCTCCTGTTAATTTTTTTTGGTAGGTCTTTTGTTTATGGCAACATTTATGACCTACACAACTCCCATCAGCAATTGATCCAGAATAGTGTATTTTACTTTTTGCTTGTGACAGCATTAACTCTCTGTGCCCTCAAATAGATAAAACCCAGAGGAAGACCCTTCACTATACACACATAAAAGTTAAAATTACATATTTTTCTGAGTTTGTGTGGTATTAAATCATATTGTGTAAACATGTATGTTAGGCCTGAAGGTCAATATTCTTAAAAACTTTTTTCACCTTTTCCTACAGCTTGGTGATTACAACCTAAAGACAGACCAGATTTGAGAGGCATCACAGCATATTTCTACAAGCAAAAAAAAAAGAAGCCCACATTTAAAGAGAAACTTAACCCCTGCTCAGATCTTAACTCCAATCACAGACAAAATTTGAAATGTCTTGGAAAATTAGGCAGAGTCCAGCGGAGACAGAAGAACGAGCTGAGGACAAGGCTGAGCAGGGGGAGTGTACCTGAGACCCACAATGACTGATTGATTGACAGATGTCAGATTGGCACAAGTATCTTTGCGACGGAGCAGTCCCTCTTTATTCTTCCTTCTCACCTGAGCTGGAGGGACTTGGTTTATCTGTGGACACCAAGCCTGAGCCAGATCAATTCAAAACCCAGTCTCTGCAAAACCCAAAGCAGGGGCTCACGAGGCATTGTTAGAGAGTACTGGGCAGTAATGGTAGAGTTACTTAGGCATTATGGCTAATTTAGGTTAATGTACAAAGCATAGACTGATGAACTGTAAGAAATAAAAAGAAAGAATGCTTTACATTCATTTTGATATATTTGGATATAGTAAAAATTATCCTACAAAGAGGGAACCAAAGTACCGCATCTGCAGCCTCCGCTCAGACTAGCGCTGCATTCATGTTGCCTTGTATTTAACAGCATTAAGACTTTGTTTAAAAAAAAAAAAAAAAAAAAGAGAGAGAAAAGAAGGTAACGTTAAACCTCACTTGTTTTGTAGTGTTTAATGCTAATATGCCCACAACTAATATGACCACAACAAACTGAGAAAAACACGACACTGCAACGACACTTTGTGAAAGCACTTGAGCTATGGTTGGTTTTTGCGACATGGTCAGAGCAAAATAACAGACAAACAGGAGCTAGTGGCAGCGTGACCCTAAATATGTGTCTTTGCTGATCTAAAAATGAGTAATTAGGTTATGTCCCTAAACACTGCTCTTCATGTTTGTTTTATTTTTTTCATCTGTGCGTGTATCTCTCTCTGTGACCATGTTCAGTCGATGCAGTGACATAGTTCTGACAGAGACCACCTCTGGTGGACATGAGTTTGTACTGAGGGCTGTACCCCAGGTGTGGTTACCTACTACAAAGGTGTGGTTAACATACATGATAACATCATCATAATCAGGAAGTACGGTCTGCAGCGTTTAACCTGAGGAGGGCAGCACTCATGTGGTTTTACACCATACTTGGAACGTGGAATTAAATCAAAGTTTTTTTTAAATTTTGTCTTTACTTTATTTATGTACAGTTATGTATATAGTTTTTTCCAGTCACACACTGCTTTTTAATTGCTATACTTTATTCAATTTCAATTTGTATATTTGTATTTAGACCTATTTATCTATTTTATACTTAGGATTTTATTTCTATTTTTTACATTGCCTGGCATTCATTGTGGACAGTAAAGGAAGAATTTCATTGTACAGGGAAACCTGTTTTCATACTGTGCACATGACAATAAACACTTTGAATTGCATCAACTATGAACGGTATTAATAAAATCTCATTTATACAGATCATCAGCTAAAAAATGTTATTTTAGTATTTTTGGGCAGACCACATTCTGTGGCTCCTGTGAGGAGAACATCTCATTAATATATTTGGCTGATGAAAATGAAGTTAATGTATTTTAGCAGTTTCTGTGACCTGTTATTTAATAATACCAATGCAACAATCCCCAAAGATTATTTTTACTGTAAATTACAAAGACATACAGTGATAAGCCGTAATATGCATTGTTTTATTTGATTTTCTTACTGGTAATCAATGTCCTCATTCTCACCAGATCAGGAAAGCACATCAGAAGATGACCTTATCCTAAAATTATTTCACTGAAGGACATGACTAAAAAATTATTCTAGATTTGCTGCAAACAAGACTTTTCTATGAGTCTTATTACTTTAAAAAGAAAAAAGTGTATTTATTTCAAATAAACCCTTGCTAAAAAAGACTTTGGATTTCTACAAAAAAAAAAAAAAAAGAAGCCATGGTGGTAGAGTGGGTAGTTCCAAAAATGTAGGTGAATTGGCTACTCTAATTGCCAATAGGAGTGAATGTGGGTGTGAATACTTGTCTGTCACTAAAATGTGTGGGAATGAGGACATTGATTACTAGTAAGAAAATCAAATAATTAAAAAAAAAACAACAATCCATATGCAATGCAATATGCAATGGCTTGTCACTGTATATCTTTGAAATTTACACTAAAAATAATCTTTGGGAATTGTTGCATTGGTATTATTAAATAACAGGTCACAAAAACTGCTAAAATACATCACCTTAATTTTAATCAGCATAATATATGAATAAGACGCTCTCCTCACAGGAGCCACAGAATGTGGAGAAGACCAAATGACTTAACTGCCATTCGGGCTGTGATGTGTACAAAACCATATTGCATATAGATAGCTTATAGATTACAGTTTAAGTTCTTCTTTACATGTTAATATTTGCATTCTCACAGCTAATACCCGCTAAATGATAGCTGATTATGACAGAAAAAACAACTTTTGCAGTCTAGCATTAAAATAACACATTTATACCTACTTCGACCCCTTCGGAGACACCACCATTCAACCATGGATCCATCATGGATCAGAACAGGATACTGAATGAGTAAAAAAACGTGGCCGCCCATTATTTTCACTTTGCAATACTTTGAGTGGCCACTTATCAAATTGGCGGCAGGGGAAAGGGGGCAGTGCCTTAACTAGCTCTTATTATACTTCCATGGGATCTATGCAATTAACTGTCTACTCACAAAAACATTTATTTTGGACTTATTGTATTTTGTTATAGTTTATTTGTACACGTTTGGTAACATTTCATTGCGTTTCTACAGTAATTATTTTGTGTTTTCGCTAATATGTTTGTGAGATTTATGATAACTCTATAATTCCTTACATTTTCTTGATAGATATTGTGTAAGCGGGGACCATTAAACTTTTGCATACACACATCTTCACTAATGACTTAGTTAATATTTTTTCTTCCATAACAGAGATATTGACTTGTGTAACTTATATTATGTTATTATTCCACTCACTGAAACTTCACCCTAGACATATTCCAGCTGTTTCTTTAACTTGAGGATGTTCAGCCCCAGTAAGACTCCCATGTGGTGCCTCATCTTCTCAGGTTAAAAATACAACAGACTGAGAGCTTGCATGAGGCTGTTACTGACACCGGTTCGGGCTGGATTCTGACACTTCGCGGCTCATGTCTCAATGTGAAATCTCCAGGTGGAAGTGGGTGGCTCGCTGCTGCTTTCAGGCTGAGATTCAAATGGCGTACGTAGGAGGAACTTATTTATTCAGACCATCAACAACATTCTATTTCAAAACAAAAACTATGAAACTATGTTCAACATACTAATGATTAAATTACTTATTACTAATTTGTGACTTTCTATTAACTGATAATAAATAATAAAATGACCTGAAGATAATAATGTGAATGAATAATGAATGTGTGTAATAATTTCATTAGGCTACGATAAATTCATTCATCCATTCACCTTTTCCACACATTTGGGCTGTTACCATGGGATGTTTGGGCCAAATTTGTAAAACAAAATTTTTTTTTGGCCCATTTAAAATTTATAGGGGGCGCTGGAGGGCCATTTTTGAAGACAACTCTATTATTTCAATATGATTGTGTTGAGGACATTAATGTGTGCAAATGCTTCAATGGGTCCCACTAGATCTGACAATGTTTACTGGAGTTACTGGAGATAAGAGATTTATATTTCCAAAAATAACTGCCTTCTAACAGGCTCACTGTGGCCAAACCTAATAACATATCAAAAAACAAATGGATACATTTTGTTGGCACAGGCGTCTAGCGGATTTTGGCCAAATTTAGAGCCTTTTAGGCGTTGGAAAAACGTTGGAAAAAATTTACTTTCGCTTTCCATAGGACTAATGTATTGTGATTTTCCAGGGGTTGCCACTGACTCATTTTTCAATATTTTTTCTTGGGGACTAAAAATAACATTTCTTTTTGTTGGGGTTGTATTTTGTTCACTTAAATAAAATTTAAGTCGCCACCGGCTATGGCTCGGGCCTATTAATAATCTATAATTAATTAATAATTTATCCCCGTAGGGAAATGAATTGTCAGCAGCTATCACTAGCGGGCGCCTAGCATGTTTTGATGTTGGTGGGGGAAACCAGAGAACCCGGAAGAAACCCTGAAGAAGCCAGCCCTACACCTGAAATTATCTATAGACTCTTTTAATTTGTTTATAGTCCATGTTAGAAGTCATGCTATTCTCTTGTGTAGTATATATACCCATGTACCCTTCATCCAAGCTCATTAGCAGTCACTGGCGTCAGACTTGTGAGAGGGATATTTTCAAACTGAGACTAAGCTATTGACTTCACCAGCTTAATTCTGCTGATGATGGTTGTGAATCTGAAGCTGCAAAGTCTTCAGGCTCTATCCCTGTGATGCTGTAACCATTGGTGGAGTTTGCGGGGTGGCCCTTGCAGCTGAATAATAAATGAATCTGAATCATATTGTGATATATACATTTTTATTTAATTCTTGCCTGTAATGCACTAAGAGTATTACTGTACTGTAGACTACTGTAAGACCATAATGTCTTATCTCCTGACAGGATACTGGATATATACAGGACATAAACAAGGTGAACATTCTGTATTAGGAAGGTCACTGGTTATTATACAGTTACAAAACACTGCTGCTGTAATTGCTATGATCTGAAGGAATATAACATTTCCATTTAACATAAATTTGTATATGCTAAGTGTATTAAAAGGGTAGGCATGGAAATTCAAATACCTAATACATAAATGCTGTGTTGTCTGGCTTACTAAAGCTTGGAACTGTACTATTGTCTTCTGTTGTTGTCTGTGCAGTAGACCTGGAGTTTATTATGTATAAGATGCTATACAAGAAATAGTTGGTACTGACGTTGGTTAAAAATAAACAAGTCTTGGTTCTCTTATTATAGTTTGTTGAGGTAACCATTTTACTGAGCCTGTCACAACATTCAGACATTGAATAATACATGCCAATGAATACAGTAAATATTTTCCCCAAAACAGTCAAAGGAAAATGAAATGGCTAGTACAATGGGTTAGATATATAACATATATTTTATATCCTCCTGACTACCCGTAGTTCAAATTTGTCCTCTGTAGTGGACATTTGTTTACTCAAATATCTCCAATCCCCTGCATACTATCTTACCAACTCCTTGTGTGTTCTAAAGAGGACGTTTAGCACTTTTGAATGATACCAAATTTATAGGGGTGGAGTTTTGGGAACTTCCTCTTCCTTTCCAAGGAAAATGGTGTCCATCAGCACAAGCACATTTTATGGAAAGAAGAGAAGTAAATGTTAAATCTTTTTCATTCAACAAATTCTGGGTCAATATTGAATTGTAATGTTTTTTTATGAATCTCTAATGAACACTTTAAATATTTTTTTTATAGTGGAGTAACAATGTTTTACTGTAAAATTAGAGTGTAAATAAAAACCTATAAAGGAAAAAAAAAAATTATTCAGTGTATTCAATGCTTTCTAAACAACTGGGAAAATTAGAAAAATAAGTAATTGGGATATTTTTTTTCCCCTGGTAGTCAGGAGGATATAGATTAGACTGGCTGATATTCTCCTGAGCCTGCACCGCCTTCACCTCTGGTTCCACCAACTACTTACCTGCAGTCAATTCTCCAACCAAGCCAAAACCCTCAGCCCAGCAGTACAAAGAACCGGCTCATTCTTCCACACACTGCCAGATCGTCAGTTCAATGTGCCTCCCTGCCTCCGCCCCAGTCTCCAGCTCAGCTCCAGTCTCCAGCTCCCTCCGACTCCCAGCTCATCACTTGTTTTCTTCTATTTTGCTTTTTATCAATAAACCTTTTTGAATGGTGCATTTGTCTGCCTTTCGATCCACTCTTACCAGTCGTTATAACAATATGTGAACATTTTTCCACTTGAGAAAGGACAGATTTTAGTTTCAGATGCCTCTGGTTGTGTGTGCACACATCTGCATGCAATTTCTGCTTTATAAATCCCACCTGAAGTAGAAAGGTGCAGACAGATCCGCCGCATGTCACGACCCCAATCCCCCCACAAAGCTAAAAATAAAGTCACATCTCATGAACTCCTTGTAGTGGCCGGGATACACATGGGTCGCATGCAGGGGTCTAAGCTGCCATAGGGCTACACATAGTTTTATGTCTCAGCTACCATTTTGTTAAAGCTTTATAAAAGTTAACTCATGCAGTTCATTCATTTATTCATTCATTTTTAATGGGTTGGTAAGTTTCTATTAAATTATAAAATGTACTTTTTTCCCTTCAAAACCTGCTCTTTCTTGTGTAAGTCCTTGTCTAAGTTGTTTTACTGAGTTAATTGAAAAGTGGAGCATAGTCTCTGCACTGTTTGCCTCTCAGATTGCATCATACAGAGTTTCAGAATAATACAGCCCTAGAGAAAATGCCTGCCCTGGTTTACTGACAGCAGATCTGGTGTTTCTGCAGAGATGATCACATGCCAAGTTTTATGTTGCAATGAAAATGCACATTTTCTCCACAATCCGGCCAACTAATTTATTTGTCCATCACCTCCAGCTCTTCCCCGTCTAACCACATGACAGACACTGGGAGATGCTAGTTATCCTTACACAGGCTGATAGAAGAGAAAACCCTAAGCTGAAGTTTCACTCCTCTCAAACTGCACATCTCAGGAGGACAGCTGGTCTAAGAGTGACACTCTCTTTATGAGTCGGCAATTAACTGTGGGCCTGGGAATGAGTAAGTCCTCCAGAGGCCTGCTTGTATTGCTGCAAACAGGAGGCACCTCATAACCTCCTCCAGATTGTCCCCAGAATCTTTAAAGTTTCAGGTGGGTCCCAAAAGACCTTTTATGTACAAACTGCCTCGTAAGTATCATCAAACAAAGAATTTTAAGAGAAGTGCAGTAGTCACTGTCATAAAGACGCTTGGGCCCACCAGTCCACTTTTCAGGTGAATTAATATCATGACAGTTTGGTCAGCATCAAACCCAAGCTTATTTTATATAAAAATGTGTATTGTTGGGAGAGTAAATCTTTTTAAAAGCATTTTTAACAGTGGTATTTACCAAACAATGATTTAGGCGATATATTTAGCGACTATTAAGACCCCTCTAGCGACTCTTTTTCAAAAAGCAACTAGCAACAAATTTAACGACTTTCCTGGTGTTATTGGAAACCTTTTTTGTTTGAGTTGTGGTTTCACTTTTCTCAATGAGCAGGAGCACTGCCGTGCGCCCCTCCCCCGACCCAGTCTGCTCGCAGCATTCCCTCTCAGCTGCAGTCAATGCAGGAGATGTTCATTATCATTAGACTGGAGACTTGCACAGCCTCAGTCACTCACTCAACTCATCCTCTGTGTGTGCCTCTCTGTGACATAGGCTAAGCTAAACATGTCTCAGTCTAAAGTGTACACTCAAAAATACAGAAAGGAGTAGGTATCAAACCCTGAATCCAAAGGCTGGTTGAACCTTTATTGTGAGGCTTTTATTTATATATCTAATTTGTTACAAGAATGCTGCTACAGGGCACTTTTAATTTCCTGTTGGTTCTTTGACACCTTGTTGCTGTTGACTTGCCAAATCACTTCCATTTGTTTTATGAATAAAATATATTGAAGTAAATTCATTATGGGTCATTACTAATACTTTGCTTTAATAGTCAGACAGTGAGAAAAAAGAAAATCTGTAGTGAAACAAAAGATGCATTGATAATCCCACCCCTTGTGGGAACCTCACATTCCTACTCACAAGTGCTTCTCCGCCAATCTGGGTGCCTGTGGCCAAATCCTTCTTCAGTGCTGTCTCAAGCACCTACTCTACAGGTAAGTCCTGCATTGCTTTTACTTTAAGCCTACTCAGGGAAAGCCTCACAATAGGCAACTGTAGTTTGGGAGAGCAACTCACCAATAATTCACTCATACACATAAACTCACCCCCTTAAGGGGAAGGAAGCAGCTAAACGGTCGCTTACCCAAAGGCTCTTCATCTGTAGCTCAATATGACAGTGGATTTCCGAATCCTGGCAGCTGAGATTGGGTGACAGGACACAGCACCGCAAAGAGCATTTATGAGAGGGTTGGCCGAAAATGTCAAGGATGAGTTGCTCAAGATAAGACCAATAGCCTTGAATGAATCACTTATATCTCTTGCAACGCGCCTTGTTAACAGGCTTAGAGAAAGGTGCAGGGAGAGCACCGTTCGGCCTTACTAATGCCCCTGCTGTTTTCCAGGTCCTTGTTAATTACATTCTCAGGGACATGCTGAATACATTTTTACATTTACATTTTTTACATTCGTCTACCTGGATGACAGTTTAATCTTTTCCAAAGATCTCCAGCAACACATTCAGCATGTTTGTTCGGTTCTGCAGCATTCATTCATTTTCTACCACTTAGTCCTGTTTGGGGTCGCGGGTGGCTGGAGCCTATCCCAGCAACTACAGCAGAAAGGCAGCTCCCTTGCTTTCCAAATGGAGACACTGGTTGGAGGGATCCGTGCACCCCTTCATCATGTGGACAGTCATAACAATCTCTCCTATCTCCGCTCAGCTATGAGGTTGAATTCCCAGCAGACTAGTTGGGCACTTTTCCTGGGCAGATTCTAATTCACCCTGACCTACCAACCAGTCTACCAGAACACCATACCTGATGCCTTGTCCTGTCAAACAACTATTGAGGAGTCTGGATCCCAGCCTGAGAACAGTCTTCCACCGGCCAGTGCAGTTCACTAACCAGAGACCAGGTCACACCCTGTAATTGTCGGTGCACTGGGAGATTGAAAGAATTGTCCATCAAACCCAACGCTGTCAACCACACCCAGGTCACGGTTTAGCTGTTTACTCTGTCCGTAATAAAGTTCTCCACTGGAGGCCCTCATCCAAATTTACCTGTCATCCAGGATTAAATCGAACTCTTGCCTTTCTTAAGCAGTGATTTTGGTGGAGCTGGAATCCGCTCACATTTTGCCATTCCTTCTCCATATCAATGTCTCTTCAATGTCAAGTAGCATGAAAAGTCAGAAGTTCTTCCTCGTTGCAACCATTTACCCTCACATTAATTCCTAAAGGCTGTTTACATTCTTATTCACCTATTGGCCTGTTTGGCTCAACATGAGCCATAGAGATCTTGTCCAATGTCATTTTACAGAGAGGACCTTTGCTACAATCCCTGTTGATGGCCTCTCACAAACATGTCATTGCTGCTCACTGACCATGTGGATATCTGAAAGCCCTGTCCACATTTCACACTGCTTCCCTGACAGACAATGTCTGTGTGTGGAAGTTGGCCACTGTGGTCAAAGCAGGAGGCAGACTTAGTTAAGTCTATTCCACACAAATTCACTTAGGACGAGGCAAAATATATATGTTCAGAATAATATGTACAAAATTCTCTGTTAACTTGGCTTAACAGAATCAAAGTACATATTTACAGGTTTGTTGTCCCTTTAAATGTGTGTTTTAACTAAAGCAGTAAACACAAAAAATACAAACCAAAATACACAAAAACATACATACATTTTTTCAACCATATGGTGCTGCAGGTTAAATGTAAATCTTAACATAAAATGAACAATTTTAACACAATTAAGCATTATTAAGTCAAGTATGTGTAAGTGTGGTAATTTATAGTAAATGTATTCAATAAGTAAACAAGTTCTAAACAGGAAAGTTATGTCTAGCAGTTGAGTTCAATATTGTAAATTATATGTAAAATGAACAAATGAACACATAAATGAAATGACAAAGTGACAAATTAAATAATGGGGAAAAGTGACAACAACCCACTTTGTCACAGTCTGTGAAAGTGGCAGAACCAACTGACTATATGAAAGGCTGATGTAAAAAGATTTCAGATGCAAATGTCACTGTAGTTATGGGTAAAAATAAATAAATAAATAAATAAATACAAATAAAACACATGGATGTTTCTTTTTTACAATCAACTACAAAAGAGTCTCTGATCTAGTCTTATTCTTTTGTTTGGGTTATTTTAGTGAGTGTCATTTATAGTTATTTTGACACACGTCCATTTTGCACTGGATATCTCTGAAGTATCAACCATCATTCCCCTGGACTCTGAATTACTACGACAAGATGACAGGACATTCTAAGGCCTAATTTACACTGACTGCGAAACGTATCCGGAAAGAAACCATTGGAAAAAGAACCCTTGTAGTCCGTGTGAGCATTTACACCAGCTGTGGTGCGGTAGATGTCCGGATCCAGAACTCCGGAAGGTTTCCGCAAGGAGTCTATTTTTTCCGGACTCCGCATGCGGATTTTCATGAAGTTGAAGAAATTACACGAGCCAGACAGGAAGTCAGACGTGAGCCAGCGAGGTGGATCCGGTATATTTCAAAATAAAACAAGTTCCAAGAACTCTCGCTATGCTGTATTACGTCATATTCTGACACGGGGGTCACAAGTGCAGTGACAGAGGGTCCTAGGGGTTATTTGAGACCATGGACGACGAGAGATTCATCAAGTCCAAAACCACACAATTTTATATGATACCGCACATACTTTTTATTAGGACAACACCAGAAGAGAAGGTAAGTGAAATAGCTGGAGCTCTGGGGTATATATAAGGCAGTGTGGCTTTTGTTTACAAGCACCTCTCTCTTTATATGGATGTTATCGCGTGAACTCAACCCTTCAGCGTGAATCCCTGTGGTTTTGTGGTCTCGCGGATGCAGATTTCTGGACACGTACAGCACATGCACCGCATCCGGTGTAAATGGCAGTCTGTACGGACACCGTACAGATTCCGCTCCGTATCCATCAGTGTAAATAAGGCGTAAGCTCTGTGAGGGCAGCGGTGGCCTGGAGGTTAGGGAGTTGAGCTTGTGGCTCAAAGGTCACAGGTTCAATTGCCATTGTGGGATCAATACAGTTACTTAATCTTAATCTAATAGTGGTACAAAATGGTATAACATAACATCTGAAATGGCACACCCATCTCTGATAGTTCAAGAATTACTGTAGGTTTAATCATACAATATATGATATTATCATACATATCTGATAAATGATCACTTAGTCAGCATGTCCATGCCAGGTCTTGAAGGGCAATAATGACTTTCATATTACCTCTAATATCTTCCAGTTAAGTTTAAAACTGTTCAACATGTTATCCAGTCACTAAAATAAAAAAATAATAAAAAATGCTCATGTTGCATGATCTACCAAAGAAAAGTGTAACACAAGAAACTGTTTTGAACCCTTTCAGGTTTAGAAGTAGAATTTGTAATAAATTATCGCAGCACTTTTTGACAGGTCTTTTTCAATTAAGGCCAAATTCCTTATCTTTGTTTGAAAAGGCTACAAATGTTATTGTCTCTGTGTGACATATGAACTCACACTGGCCTATGTAAATGAGATTCTGAAGTCACTAGTTCTGAAACATTGCTTAGAAGACCTTCCCCTCCAGCTTTCACATCAGACACTCTCAATGCTAACTACAAAATATTTTACAAGCAGAGCTGTGGGCTAACTAGCACAAATGGAAGGGGTCAGCTCTTAAAAGCACTTTGTTTCTCCACATGCCTTGTATCAATTCATAACATTGCGGCAATACTTTGAGGCCTCATGTTTATGCATAGCTGCACTTTAGCTAAGATCTTTCTGTGTGTGGTGAGAAAAGTGGGTGGTTGGACTGTCTGTAAATAGCTCCTTGGTGTCTTGTGTGGGAGGACTGGTAGAAGCAGTTGAACCTGAAAAGAATGCTGAGCTAAATGAAACGTCTTGCCAGTACACCTGATTCACATTAAACCCATTATCTCGGCTCATCCACTTTATCTATTTTTCATTGCTGTTACATCAGCTGCTAGATACACAGTGCATCTGCCATTTATTGAGAGACATACAGAGCTTATTGAAAGTCCCAGTCTCCAGTAACGTTTATGGCTATAATAATATCTGCAGCATTATGCACTTTCATTGTAGTAGAGGTAATTGGTTGCTGGTTTATTTTGGATTTGCAATTACATAGTGTGATTGAGAAGTACACTCAAGAGCTTTTTAACTTAAAAACTTAACTTCTCTGTGGATATAAGCTTTTACTCTTCAAACACGGGGGTTTATGTTCCCCTTTAAACTATAACACTAGGTTACTATGAATTTATAAGAGCAAAATAATATATTAGTATTACTGAAAAGGTAAACTCTGTTTACAAGAGTCAAGCAACAACAGAAATAAAATTTGCATCTGGGGGTTTAAACATGAACTTTATTAATAGTAACATATAACATGACGCTTTAAAATGTGGGAAGGATGGTGGGTCAGGAGTCAGAGTCACATTTGTTAGTAAGAGTTTGTTGTGCTCACTCATCAATTTCATTATTGTTTTCCAAATTCCAAATTTGTTGCTGAAGACTAACAAAAACCATGTGACATATTCTTAGTTTATTGTCTTAATCATATTCAGATCATAATTAAAGCACTAGAGAGATAAAGCAAACAGAGTGTTCTAACTAGGTGCAGAGTGGTGGCAGGGTCAAAATTACGACCTGCTTAAAGGAACAGCATATTCATCCCACACTCACTATGGACACATGTAGACATGTGCATTCACATACAATGAGACAGATCCATTATGGCTAATTTAGACTATTATTACAACTGGTAGTTTAAATGCAGATTTATCCTTGGGAGTCCATTACGTCCAAGACCTAGTCAATCCCAAGAACAAACAAATACACCATTTGTAATCTTGTTTGGTCTTGATATGTAAGACCTAGACAAGACAGAGTGAAAAAGATTTTGTGTTCAAAACAAGGACAACACTTTTAGAGATTGAGACCATGACAAGACCAAGACCTTTACAAAGTACTCTTAAGGCTGTTCTCAAGACCAAGACAATAGCTCTATCTCCCTTAGTCACCCATTTATTTGTACTGTGTGTACACGTACTGTACATATGGTTATTTTTAATTGTAGCCTGTGTTTAAGGCAACATAACTGAGGACGAAAATAAATAAACAGGCATTGACATTGCAAGGGTTTGAAGAAGCTCTTTTTGGATTTGAGTGTGACAGCTAGAAGGGAAGCTTTCTGGAGCTGGTGTGTAATAATTGATGTGAGGGAATACTCTGACATCATTAGAAGAGAGAGCACATAAATGGATATTGGATCAGATCACAGAGAAATGGATGCTGATTGTGGGCTGTGCCATATCTTGCCTTTATTTCTTTTGGGCTACAGCCCAGAGGAACAGACATACACAGAAGAACAATTGATTTAATAATGATAGGCTGCTGATTTCATTTGAGCTTAATATTGATTTGTGTTGTGGTGTCTAGTCTGATGAAAGCTCATGCACCACTGAGCAGTAAAACCTGGATTTATCTCACAAGGATGTGGAAAGTTCCAGGTAACTTCTGTATTTATTAAACAGATTCAGGTTAGTTTACTATCTATTGATATTGAACTAGGAGGAAATTATGGTTATTTATCCGTCAAAATAATATCATGAATACATAATCATTTCATAAATCTATTTAATATAATTTAGTTCACTGATGCCCTCAGTAACTAATGGATTACCACCAGAGCGTAAGAGGGTGAAAACGTTAATGTACATGCTTTTTTTAAATACCATGCCCTGTTCTGCTCTGTCTGTATTATCAATTATAGATTTGTCGTACTATCTTTTTTAAATTCTGTGCAAATCTTTGGACTGAGTAGGACTATTTTTTTTAGATGTACTGTATTTAAAATATTTTATTGTGCAGAATGTACACCACCAAAGGCCCAAAGTTGCTAAGTTAGGTTCTCCTGCAGCCTGTTTGGTTGGATCCAGTTGTGTACAGTTTCTGTAATATTTTGTAATTAAAATGTATCTATTAGCTCTGCGGGACAAAGTTTTGCAAAGGATCAACTGTAACTGACTTAAATGTTGCTCATTAATGAATAAATACTTTTACGTTTTTGAACAAAAGACTTGATAAAGGTGATAAGCCTTACCTTTAACTCTCCTGTTCATGTTGTCAATGTGAATACCTGCACATACATCCTAAAGAAATGTTGTTTTAACTGTGAACACATATGTACATTCTAAAGGCCTATTATTATTGACCATAGAAACAATGTGTATGTTTGAATGTATTGTGTTATCAGGAACATATGTTATGAAGCTTTAGCATAGGATTATCTTTAACTCCCCCTCCTAGTTAGACAAAGAAACTCTTTCCCCTATTGCATAGACATGCCTCTCTATGTTCCAAAAAGATAAAAAAAAGCTTGATACAGAGTTGGCATAAAGATTTAACTCAAAATGACATTTTACTCAAATTTAGCTTAACTCTTTTAGACTGTTTTCCTAAATTCATAACCTGCCTCATTTTAAAATGTATTCTCATAAAATCATATCCCACTTTCAATAAAAAGGGTTTATTGTTTCAATCCCTGAATTTATTATATGTTATATTATGTTGTTTATTGTTGATTCAATCTGCATATTCAAATGCTATCAGTTTGTTAATTCTGCTCAATAAACGCTTAAGAACTCACGTTAAAATTCATATTAGTCTTATTCTTTTCCTCTTTGAGGTGGTGCCCTGAAACAATTTAACTTTATCACTTAGCCTGATTTTCCCCATTTGCTACACACTCACTTAGTGAACGGTTTCAGACACTACAGCGTGTTTTCTGTCCCTGATAGTCACGTGACTCTGGCTTACATAAAAAACAAACAAACCAAAAAAAACCCCAACTCTGCTCCACCGCTGATATTGGACATTTTTAGTAAACTCTGGCAAGGATTATGTGATATAAATATTAATTACAATGTGACTACGTGTTTTATTCCATAAGCTTTGTCCTATTAATGACCAGAATGGACTGGGTTATTGTAGCTTTTTTATGCCTAGAGGGAAGCTCTAAAATTTCTGTCTGTATGAGGTCAGCTATGATTTAGTTTTCAGTTCCAACAACTTAATATTTGAACTTTATTTTTGACAAGGTGTTTAATTTTTACAGGGGTGTATTTTAGTGAAGGGTGCAACTTAAGATTATTTATTTAATATTTCACCAAAATGAGTCGCTTTTGTTTACCTGATCTGTATCTTTTATAATAAATGTTTAGCAACTAATTTTTCAGTAACAGAAATAAAGGAAAATCAGCCTTACCAAAAGCCCATTTTCCATCAACAACTCGAATTAATGTTTTTATGACTTGGAATAGTCTCTAATTTTTGCCCTAAACAAGTTTTGCCCTAAACTTATTTGCATTTGTTTATTCACTGACACTTTTGGAGGACCACATACACACAGCTCTCTACAGCATTTTATTTGGTCTGAGGTCTTCCAAAATAACACTTTGAAAACCACAGTTTACTGGACAGTGAGAGGATACTAAAGAGAAAACTCGACATCTTACCTTACTCTGAGGACTGATTTTACTACATACCATTCTGACAAAAATTAAGACATTTAATATCTATTTATATCACATTTTGCCATCAATAACTAGAGTGGTGATATGACAGCAACCCTAACTTTGCAGCTTTTTCCAGCTTCATCGCAGGATTGAAAAAACAAAGGTTTAAAAGAAATGAGGGTTTGTTTGTTTTTTTGCTTGAGGAAGCAGTAACACACATTTTAGTCTAACATTATTTGAGTATCTTTAGTGTGTGTTTAGTGTGTAGAGTCTAGCATTGTAGCATTCCTCAGAGAAGTGCCTGGATTGAGAGATCTCCGGATTTTGTACTTGACTGCCTTCTGTCCAACCCCCTCAGACATCACATTTCCTGAAACTGATTTCTGCATTTGCAGCTATGATTAGGATTTCCGTAGGAAGAGCTGCGGATGCAGCTGCACTGCAACTGGCCAACAAGTCTCTGCTTCTGCGCCTATGAACTTGTTGGATGTGAAAAAACAAGTGGCAATCTGGCTCTAATTGTAGCTGCTCTAAGGTCTGCCATGCAACTGACACCAGGAAAATAATCACTGCAGCATTTTTAAAATCTGTGCATGCATTCGAATTTATTAAGCCATTTCAGATGCAATCATTTATGGAATTTGAGAAAACCAACAATAATTAAAATTTATAATTTATTTATTTTTTATTTTATTGGTTTATTTGACAGACACAGTGTACATTAAATAGCATTGCTGCAAATGCACCAGAATTAGCCAAAAGGCTATTTTTCATCCATGTTCCTGGACAGATGGTAAAATTGTCTCCCTAAAAACAACAGTAAAAATATCAGAATCAGAATCATCTTTAGAATACAGAGAATAATATAGATATAAAAGAGCAGATATAAAAGAGCAGTAAATATAGATATAACAACCACTGTTAAAAAAAAGTGTACCGATAAAAAAGCCTAATACAGGCATTACGTAAAATCTCAACAGTTATTCTACAATATTTAACCTTCAATTTTAGACAGCAGACACACAAGTGGTAGCATTTTTCTGTTGGGGGAGGTCATTAATATTACTAATAACCGAGCAATATACACTTACTGGCCAATTTATAGGCATATAAATAGCTAGCACCTGCCCTAATTCTTCATGACATAGATTAAACCAGGTGCTGGGACATTCTGCAGAGATGTTGGTTCACAATGACATGATAACTTTGATTTGTTGGCTGCACATCCATGTCCCACCACATCCCAAAGGTGCTCTCCTGGGTTGAGGTCACTTGCCTTTGGAGGCCAGTACAGAGGAGGAGTACAGTGAACTTACTGATTTACCAGTGTGAGATGATTTGAACTTTGTGACATGGCACAATATGCTGCCATGAGAAGATGGGTACACTGTGGTCATAAAGGGATGAGCATGATTAGCAGCAGTACCCTGGTAGACTCTTTAGACTATGCTCACTTAGTACTAAGGGGCCTGAAGTGTGTGACCATTATGCTAGATAAGAGGAAGGATGGATACATGCTTTCATGTTGACTGCAAAAAAATCTGACCCTATCGTCTGAATGTTGAAGAAACCATATATATATATATATATATATATATATATATATATATATATATATATATATATATATATATATATATATATATATATATATATATATATATATATGTATATGTATATATATGTATCTTTAAAACAACACCCATTCATTAACCAACTGCACTCTGTGTTAGTAGATGAAGGAAAAAGTTGCTTATTAACTTTTGGGAAGTGCTGATTTGGTCATGTCAATCGTTGCATATAAAAATGCTCTGAAAGGAATCGTGCAGTGGAAAATTAGAGTGAGGGGTGAAATTCAGGTCAGGAGTGAATTTGAGTGTTGCGTCAGCCACTCACTTGGGTTGTGGATTATTCTCCACTTCACGCTAAGTGGTGTTGTCTGCTCAGTCCTGACCTTCTGTTGCCATGGTCACAGACATGGTCAGTTTTCTGCTTGTTGCACTTGAGAACTGCCATTTATTCTGATGTAGACACATTTGTGGGTGTCTGTTTTACATATGGACTATTTTTGATACTGTCAGCTCAGAAAAATGTAACTTATGATTGTCTCCACATTCTGAGCTGCTCTTCATGCCGTAAGCACCATCTCTATCTTTTATGCTATGAGACTGCATTCATGTGCCATCAAAAACACAGAAAAAATGTTTATGTCCAGATAATAACTGAAATAACACCTCAGTAACCCGGGTTACAAATTAACCTCAGAAAGTAGCTCTATGCCAAGATGAAATGTCTAGTAATAAATAAGCGCAAGTATGCATATATTCCAATAATATGGTCAGTTCTGGTTTTGCTCATGAAGACAATAAGACCCACATCATGAACTTAGACCTCAGTTCTGCTGTGGGGCAGAAGGGATGACTCTACAGATTGGAGATGATGATGATGGTGATAGGGGAGGGGGTTTCAAAGGGAGAGTCAAGAGTTCATTTCACTTTATTAAAAAATGCTCTGTGAAGAATAAAAGGCTGCAGTCCCTGCTGGGACCTGCATCATTTGCATAAATCTCTGTACATCAAAAGTCTTCACAGCCCTCAATGAAAAATTTAAGTGTAGTGTGTTACAGGCTCCAGAAGTGCTCCGGAAATTCCCCTGAGGCTGCCCCTGACCTGCTCGAGAGCTGATCTATCAAATACTCTGAGGCAGAGCTGGCCAGCTGGACACTTATCTGCCACCAAGAGAGGACACTGACAGGAGCAGAGTGAGCAGGACTGTTGTGTGAGGAACATGTGCTTGGAGGAAAAGTGCTGATGCAGCACATCTGCATCACACAAGAAAGAGCAGGAACACACTGACTGACTTGTGATAAACCCACATGATTCAGCTGCAATATCTGAGAAAAGAATTCCTACTTCTTGGCTGTGACACACACAGGCGTGAAACATCTCACTAGTCCCTGGTTGAATACGAGTCACCATTGTGTTCTCTACTTCTCATAATGCACAGTGTGAAACTTGCACTACAATACAAACATGTCTTTTGTTATTTGTTTACTGACAATGTTCACATTCCAAGAGTTCATCTAACAAGATGTGCAAGATGTTTTATTTCAGTCTAGGCATTATTAGCATTTTGTTTACAGATTATGATTGTGTTCTTTAAAAAAGTATTTAGGCTAAATTTACAGTACATGCTTCAGATGCGTTTTGTTCAAGGTCCAAAGCTGGTGGTGCATTTTCCTTTAGTTGTGATTCCTAGAGCTCCTTAAAAAGTTCGCTGGAGTTTCACTGGGATCTTGGAACATCATTGGTCTATATTTGAACACACTCAATGCAAAAGTAAAAAGCTTGGGCTTGACCAGGGCCAGAGTTTATGCAGTGACTCAATAACGACATAATAAACACATAATAAACAATAAATGTTGTTTTTGTTTTTTTTTAATAATATGAAACATGGAAACGTGTTTTAGTGGAATACTATCCACTCACTGTGTGGGTGTGGAACCTGTTCTTTCTGCACATATGCTCACAGGAAAGTGTTATGCATCAAATTAAAAAGTAATACTGCTGCTGTGGTTGTAGGCAAAGCAATCTTCAGTATGTACCGTCACAGAGCCATTCATCATGCTCTGCTGGAGGTTGAACGCCACTGTCACATCCACAAATTCCAGGTACAGTCTCAAGTTAGGCTCCAGCTTTGGCTAATGTGCATATATTTAGAAAAATAGATGGGTCTGGGACAACCCTGTGAATATGATTAGAGTCTGAGTGGCTGTTTACTCATTACTCACACTGATTAATTACCTTAACTTTTAAGAGTCGGGTTGCATACCTTTATGATATCCCCACTCAATTGCTTATTGCAAGGAATTCTAATTGTTTCTCATATGTTTTATGTTGGATTTTAAGTTTTACGCAAAGAGAGATATGCACAAAACTTTATGTTGCCCTATAGAAGAAGGCAATTGACAATTTGATGGGCCATAACACAATACTAAATAACCCTGAATTAGTGTCACTTTTAGCAGTAACAGTAAAATAACTTTTAGTTTAAATCCAAAACAGTAATAAATACAGTTACTGCGATGAAGATGCACACCTTGCATGCTGTCAACTCACCAGGCAGAGAAAGGCCACAGTCTGTGCTCTTTGGTTAAATTTGGCAGTTGAGAAAATAATTTCCTTATAATCTCATTCAAAAACAACATCAAATAAACATATAACTGTTACTTATTTACTGCATAGACATCTAGAACTAAGGATAGATGCAACTCATCTCTTTTCTCACACTTTCTTTTCAGAAAATGTTCACCTTGAGAGCAGCATGTGCACCTCTGGCTGTACTCTTTGTACACAAAGCCAGCACTTATACAATTTTAATTGAGGTAATATACTATTGATTTCCTTTCTTTCACAGGTTTTCCTCTCTGCTGCTTGGATGCAGGCGTTCGAGTAGCTGACCAGCCGCTTACACGGGCTTTGATGCACCAAAGGCTGCGAATCATTGCTAATGACCTGCTTAATTGTCTGCATGATAAACATTATCTGCTCATTCTTCACCTTGTACAAACTTAACGGACATTGGCCTAATGTACTATTGATATCTGGGAGAGGAGCTTTGCTTTAAAAGGCCTCACACACAGAAAAGGCAGGTTTTGTCAATGCATTCACTTAATTCAGACGGTAACATTTGCCTTGGTCAGCAGGCCTATGAGTTCTAAATCAAGTTTTAATATCCACATGATAGTCACTCTGCCACTGCCACCAAATGAACAAGGCCTAATTTATGCCTATAATATCATAGAAAATAATTGACCTTCAGTGTGAAATGAAAAGTGCTTGAAGCAGCCATTCATCAAACCTAAGTGAAGGACATTTTCCCTACAGTCTCTTAGTCTTTGGGGGTGGGCTTTAATTGACCCCTTCTTCGCATGTTTAATAGAGAAAAAAATGGTCTCTCTGAAAGTAAATATAAAACAGCCAACAGCAAATTTAATGCTAATATACATTCAATTGGTTTTAGTAAATGCAAAAAGCCCCAGGCAGACTGAGTCTATATTTTGAATGCTTTCTTAAAATGTCAGTCTCCTTCCAAATTTCTTTTGAAAACATGAATGACTTAGTAATTAAACTTTCAAAGAACACTGTTATAAAGCTTTTATGGTCCAACTCACATAATTTTATATTTTGATAAAGCATGGCATAACTACTTACATAGTGGCCACATTTGGCCTGTGGGAGGTGGACAAATGGTCAAAACATTAAAAATATCCATTAACTACAATAAAACAGGTTGTTATTTTTTAAGGAATACAGTGTGTGTGTGTGTGTGTGTGTGTGTGTGTGTGTGTGTGTGTGCGCGTGTGTGTGTGTGTGTGTGTGTGTGTGTGTGTGTGTGTGTGTGTGTGTGTGTGTGTGTGTGCGCGCATGTGTGTGTGCGTGTGTGTGTGTGTGGTTTTTTAATGCATTTTATATATGTTTTTATGCATATTTAACAAAAAACACATCATCTCAGATTTGGCACATGTTTAAGGTCAAAAGTTCACAAGTGTAAAAGTTTGGAATGTGGAAACAGTGTTATCGAAGAAGTCTTTTGATGTCTGTAAGAGCAGTCAAAACATGGCTCTATTTCTGGGACACATTTTAGGAGACTCTCGCTGTAGGATCGTAGAATGAAATTGACATTAATGAGAGCAGCGCTGAACAGTAGAATGATGGCCCACAGACCATCAAATGAATAAATAAATTTCAGCAATGAACAGCTGACTTTGCCTTGCAATTGTCTTTGCATTTGTCTGCACGGCTAACCTCCCGAAACAAACAATTTTAAATTATTTTTGAAATATAACAAAATAAATAGTATACAAATGTCTTTATTACTGGACATTAAATGGGCCCAGTCCTGAAAAAATGTTTGCAATGCCAATGCAATATTGAAGAAGTGCAAAGCTTAGGAGAACTACTTTCAGTTATATACTTCAAAAAAGCCATCTGAAAGTGTGAATACAGAAACCATGTGCAGCCTGCAAATGTACAGATAACATAGAGAACAACTTATTAAAAGATCTGGTGAATTATCAACAAAGCTGTAGTATTTCTAACTTATTTTCTTGTTATAGGATCTGTGAGCTAGACCTTAGTTGTGGATAATAATGAACGCCTGTGCAAAGCTGTGAGTGACGTGCAGTGTTGAAGCTGAAAGTACGTTCTATCTATGCGCTAAGAATGCGTCTTGTCCAGTCACATTAAATATTTTATAATCTTTGTGACTTTACTTTCTAGTAATATAGAATGTTCAGCTACATTTTTATTTCACTATTACTAGTAAATAAGTGTATTATAAGGTCATTTCCACTCTTAAAGTGAAAGGGTTTGAATGAGCTTTTACACCTCCCCAAACAAGCTGTCTGGAATATCAGAGGGACCAGACTAGAGCTGGATTGAAGCTCAATGCACACTGACATTGCTGCACTGAACTGGGCCATGGTATTTCTGTGATCCATTTGGTGCATGTCTTCTTTGGCAGATCAGCAGAATTAATGTTGACAAGCATGGGACTGCACACATACACCAGGGGTGCAGTGGCCACAGGTATAAGTGGACCTGACAGGACTCTGCTCAAGGTGAAGTGCTTTTGTCTTTGTCTCCATGGCGATCATATTAGTATTCATAGCCATAAACTAATGTGTAGTGCAGGAGGTTGATGAAGCCCTACCTGCTGTGACAGTGTGCGGATAATATTCCCTGTCAGTTTTCCCTGTGCTCCGAGTGCCGGCCACCCACACCGCACTATCCTGCTTCAATTTCAGCTTTAATCTTCCTGCCCATTATGCAACACCATCCCAGGGAGCTCAGCTTTAACCAGATAATCACACTGATGATCAGACTGACATTTCAGACACTATCTCCACTCATTTCATCAATAGGGAAGCACACTCTAGCACTAGATCCATATAAGACTTGTCAGATTATCACTTAGTCCAATTCACACTTCATTGTGAGCTACTCAGAGATGAGCTTTGCATTCAGAGTTGAAGCTGATCTTTTACTAAGATGAACACACACATAATTTGAATTCAATTAATTCTCCTTTTTAATCCCAATGAGGGCCAGTGACACACAGATCTTCACTACTTTCCTCATTGTCAGCTCTTCTGGGCAGACAGCTCAAGCAAATCCAATTATTTCACATTAGTGTACTAGGAACCTGGCTGCTGGCTTGAGGTTAAAGACAGGACAGGTCACATCTTTCCAGGTGACCTTCATGTGTGATGTGTCCTTCAAAAGTTTGACAACAACATACAATCTTTTTATATCTGGAAATAACATTTAATACCTTAGTGTATGACATCATTGAGTGAACTGCAAATCAAAACCAAGCTCAACAAAGACACATCATTTATAAAAAAAAAGTTCAGCAAGTTTTCTTATTCACAGTGATCCCGCTCATTTAAGTCGGTGTTAACGAGCGGTCTGTATTTGTCGAGGTCAATAACATGGGAGTCCAAAGATTTTATATGCAGATGAAACTGGTCTGACTGTAGCTGCTAATGACTGTGTAACTGTGTTACACAACTGTTGTGTGCTGTTTGTTGACAATATTAGTGCACTACTGTAATACTTTGTATATACAAGCAATACAAAATATAGGGGGCGCTCGCTGTACCTCAAGTATTTTGTGACATACACTGTGTGTAGTTTTTATGCACGACTGTTACATATCTTCAGTGTTAAGACCACAAAATTCATGGTTTGACATTACTGTTTGTTCCCCAAATAATGACAAAGGTTATTATTGATATAATTGTTGTGGTGTTTGTCTTGCTCATATTAGAACCTGAGGCCCTCCACTGATGGACCACTGACCCTACACTTAGGTTACAGCAGTTACAATAGTAGATGTGTGTTGACAATGAAACAGATGTTTTCATCCTTTAGCAGTCATTCTTCTGTGCTCCATCACCCCACAATTCAGAGAATTTAAACCAGTAACAAATTATACAAAGTGTGACCTAGTAACACTTCAGTTGTCCCTAAAAGTGGACTGTGGTGAATGTAAAAAGTAAAAAAAGTGAATGCAATAACTGTGTCAAGTGCTGAAAGCAGAACCAAAATTATACTTGCTCAAACCTTTGAATTTGTGGTTCAAAAGCTCTGTTATATGTTCTTTCATCAGCAGCAGAGCTCCACTCGACCCCAGCCTAACTGCTGATCCTTGGACCATCTCTCCTTTGACATAAGGCATTGCCCTTCACCACAGACCTATACCACAGGCCCCGCTGGAGACAAATTCACCTACTTTTACTGTCATTATTTTGGTCCTATTGAGCTTTCAGTTTTTGCTTTAGCTAACAGAACTGAGATGAAAAACTTATGCTTTACATAAACATGTCTTAGAGATGACGTTTAGTCACATAATTTATGTGAAATACAGATGTAGTTTTGTCAAACCAGACATAAGCTGTGTGTTTGTTTTGTTTTACAATAAATAGCAAATGGTCCGTTGTAAAAAGTCTCAGTTCAATTACTACTTTTATCATATTTAGTTTAATGAAAAGAGAGAGTTATTAAAACTGCTGGTGAAATGATATAAGTGGAGCTTTCGGCTGTGTTCCTATTTGAGTGTGGTGAGAGAGCAGGATGAAGAATAGAATTGGATATTATATAAAAATGATGACAATTCTAATTTAGTATAGTAAATTAAGCTATTGACTAATTTATAAATATAAAATTAAACACTTTTAATTACAAGACTAACAACATCCAATAACACCACCCCTGGAATTTCACCTGGAGAATCTGAAAAATCTAACCTAAGGCATACAGATAAGTTAGAGTAGTTGAAAAAAAAGTATGTGCCCCCTATCTTATTATTTTTGCACTTACATGTGTCAACATTTACTGTTTCAGATCATCAAAGAAATTTTAATAGAGGACAAAGATAACTCAAGTAAACACAATATTCACTGTTCAAGTGATGATTATATTTATTTTGGGGAAAAAAGCTATCCGAACCTACATGGCCCCTTGTGGAAAAAAGTAATTGCCCCCTTCATTAAATAATGAATTAACTGTGATTATTTTTTTATTTTTGGAAAGCTGAGTTCAGTTTCACTACTGCCAGACCTGTTGAATCAATAACTCACTTAAATAGTACCTGACAAAGTGAAGTAGGCCAAAATATCTTCAAATTTAAGACAAGAAAATAAATGACAAACGACAGATGATAAACTGTTATCAGTCTGGAATGGGTTACAAAGCCATTTCTAAAGTTTTGGGACTCCAGCAAACCACAGTAGGAGCCATTATCCACAGATGGAGAAAATGGTGAACTTTCTCAGGAGTGGCTGGCCTACCAAATAAACCTAAAGAGCGCAGCGACAAAGAGCTGCAGGCCCTTACTTGTCTCAAGTGAGGCCTGAGTTCATGACTCAACCATAAGAAAAAGACTGGGCAAAAATGGTATACATGGCAGAGTTCCTGTCATGATCCTCCAGTTTTCTTTCTCTCCCCCTCCCTTTTGTGTGTTTTCCTGGGAGGAGCCATCCACTCACTGCAGCTGCTTCTAGTTACTCACCTGTGGTCCATCTTCAATCAACCCAGTAGTACTTCAACCTGGTCCTGACTCCACTCTCCCCCAGTTCGTCTGATTCACTAGTGTGGTTAAGTTGTTGACTCTAGTCGAAGGTTTTTTGCTCCTAGCTCGTTGTTCTGTTTTTGGACCAAGTTAATTTGGATCTCTTTTTCAGTTTGTCGCTTCACCCAGCTCAGCACTTACCTCCAGCTCCAGCGCTGCTCCTCAACTGGCCCCCCAGCTCAGCACCTAGCTCCAGCGCTGCTCCTCACTTGGCTTCCCAGCTCTGCATTTACCTCCAGCTCCAGCGCAGCTCCTCACCTGGCCCCCCAGCTCAGCACTTACCTCCAGGTCCAGCGCTGCTCCTCACCTGGCCCCCCAGCTCAGCACTTACCTCCAGCTCCAGCGCTGCTCCTCACCTGGCCCCCCAGCTCAGCACTTACCTCCAGCTCCAGCGCTGCTCCTCACCTGGCCCCCCAGCTCAGCACTTACCTCCAGCTCCAGCGCTGCTCCTCACCTGGCCCCCCAGCTCAGCACTTACCTCCAGCTCCAGCGCTGCTCCTCACCTGGCCCCCCAGCTCAGCACTTACCTCCAGCTCCAGCGCTGCTCCTCACCTGGCTTCCCAGCTCAGCACTTACCTCCAGCTCCAGCGCAGCTCCTCACCTGGCTCCCCAGCTCAGCACTTACCTCCAGCTCCAGCGCTGCTCCTCACCTGGCTTCCCAGCTCAGTACTTACCTCCAGCTCCAGCGCTGCTCCTCACCTGGCTTCCCAGCTCAGTACTTACCTCCAGCTCCAGCGCTGCTCCTCACCTGGCTTCCCAGCTCAGCACTTACCTCCAGCTCCAGCGCCCCCAGCTCTGAACTTACCTCATCTCTGGTGCCTGTCAAAATAAAAACTCTGAACCTGTTCCTTTGTTCGGTCTGCTTTTTGGGTCACCTGCCAGCTGCTTATAACAGTTCCAAGGCAAATAACACTACTGACCAAAAAGAATAACTGGCTTGTTTCACTTTTGCCACAAAAAAATTTGATGATGACTGAGACAAAAGTTGAACTTTTTGGAAGGTGTGCATCCCATCACATCTGGTATAAAACATAGCACAGCATTTCAGAAAAAGAACATCATACTTAACAGTCCATCATGGTGGTTGTACTGTGATGGTCTGAGGCTACTTTGCGGCTTCATGATCTGGACAACTTGCGTTGATTGTTGGAACCATGAATTCTGCTCTCACAAAAAATCCTCAGGGAGAATGTCCAGCTATCAATTCCTGACCTCACGCTGAAGTGCACCAGGGTTCTTGGCAGGACAATGATCCAAAGCACACAAGCAAGTCCATCTCTGTATGGCTTAAAAATACAAGTTTTGGAGTGGCCTAGTCAAAGTCCAGACTTGAACCCAACTGATTTCATCCGATTGATTTCATGCTGTGGCACAACCTTGAAAAAACTACAGTGTGGCTGATTAAAACAATTCTGCAAAGAAGAGTGTGCCAAAATTCCTCCACAGCAATGTAAAAGACTCATTGCCAGTTACCTCAAACGCTGGTTGGGCTGAGGGTGGCACAACCAGGGCAATTACCTTTTCACATAGGGTTAGGTAGGTTTGCATAGCTTTTTTCCTTTAAAGGTCCCATATTATGCTAAATCGACTTTTCTGAGCTTTTAACCATGTTCTAACGTTGTTTCTACCTCAAACACATACCCAAAGTTGTGTTTTGTTTCATTCGCGCATGTTTGAGTAATTTATTTAGTTTGAGCTACAGTCCTTTCAACGAGCTGTTTCACGCAATGACGTCAATATGTGAAATAAACCACTCCTCTCCAGGAAGTGCTCCTCCACACTCCTCCAGCCCCTCTCTCCTGCACTGTCAACAAGAATTTAAAAGGAATAGTGGTGATGAGGAAGTGATGGTTTGGTTTTCAGGAAAAGAACCCAGAAGGACAGATAGACTTTGCAAAAAGTATGGAGATGGCTGTGGTGAACATGTACTTTCAGAAAAGACAGGGACTAATGTAGTAGTGGTAGGAGAAAGTGTAACTGGAAAGCATAGGTTGGTGGTCTGTAAGATGACTCTGTTGGTGAGGAACGTCTCGGGTTACATGTCTGTAACCCTGTTCCCCGATAAAGCGGGAACGAGATGCTGCATAGCATACGCTATGGGAAACATTGTTTGTCGGACCGTTTGTGAAGCTCGTGTGTCAAACACGCCAAAGGGATTTGGCCTGCTTATATACCTTGTTGTCAGGATCCCTGTCTTTTCCCTGTGTTTCTCTGTCTTGTCTCCCCCTCCCTCCTGTGTATTTCTGTGTGTTTGTCTGGAGCTGGGCGGAGAGTTTTGTGTGCCTGGTCTGCCACTTCCACAAGCCCCACCTTCTACTCACCTGCAGCCAATTCTTCAATCAACACCCACACCTTCAGCAGCATAAAGACCTGGTTCATTTCTCCACACACTGCCAGATCGTCAGTTTACCCTCAGTGGTACAGTACTGCTTGGCTCTCAAACTATTTTTTGCATCTTTTGGATCTGTGTACTAGTTTGTCATTTTGCCTCTTCAGACCCTGTTTGGATTCAGCTCTACTCCAGCCACCAGCTCAACTCCAGCCACCAGCTCAACTCCAGCCACCAGCTCAAAACCAGCCACCAGCTCAACTCCAGCCACCAGCTCAACTCCAGCCACCTGCTCTACTCCAGCCACCTGCTCTACTCCAGCCACCAGCTCTACTCCAGCCACCAACTCATCTCTGGCCGCCAGCCTCTATTATTCAATAAATCAGCTAAGACCATCTCTGTCTGCCTTTTTTGATCCACTAGCCCCAGTCATTACAACACTTGTGCTCAATCAACAGCACCTGGTTGATTGGGCGCACCTGGTTGATTGGGCACAGGAGGTATAAAAGGCATGTGACTGGAACAGTCCCCAGATCTGTTTGTCTGAAGACCGCCCAGACACGCCCATAGGGGCGGCACTGCAAACGCAGCATCTCGTTCACGCTTTATCGGGGAACAGGGTTACAGACATGTAACCCGAGACGTTCCCCTTCAAAAGCTAAACTTCGATGCTGCGTAGCACACGCTATGGGAACGAGAATACCAACGCCGCCGCCCCTGAAGTGTCTGGACCCCAAGGTAGTGTATCGTGTGCACTAAGACCCAGGAGACTCAAACACAACTGAGGGATGAAGACTCAAGGACATGAGATCCGGAGTCATATGAACATCCAAACTATAAAATTTGATAAAAGTGTGCGGAGAGGACCAGCCCGCCGCATCACAGATTAGTTGCAGAGGGACCCCCTTTGCCAGAGCCAAGGAGGAGCCCACCCCTTTAGTTGAATGAGCTCTGACACCTATAGGCGGGGGCTGACCACACGCCTCATAGGCCAGAGCAATAGCGTCACCCAACGTGACATAGTCTGCTTAGTGGCCGCAGCCCCCGCTGACGGCCCCCGTAACACCAAAAGAGCTGCTCGGACTTGCGTCACTGTTCCGTGTGGCGGACATAAGTCCGAAGCGCACGTACTGGACACAGTAAATGAAACTTCTCCTGCTCCGGCGTAGTAAACGGCGGAGGACAGGAAGCTTCAAGAATAATAGGATTTTGAGCAGAAAAGGGAACTTTGGGGAGATAATTAGGGTGAGGATGCAAAATAACTTTGACCAGGCCTGGACGGTGACACCGATAAAGCCTGCAAATCCCCAATCCTCTAAGAGAGGTAATGGCCATGAGAAAAACCAACTTTAAAGTCAGAAACCTGGCAAGTGCTGACTCCAGTGGTTCAAAAGGGGCAGCCACCAGGCCCTCAAGTACAATAGCTAGGTCCCATGAAGGGACAGTAATTCCAGCAGGCGGCCTCAGCCGCTTAGCCCCTCGAATAAAGCAGGCAATCAGTGAGTGCCTCCCAACTGTCACCCTGTCCATCAGAGCGTGGCTAGCTAAAATAGCGGCCACAAAAACCCTGAGTGTACTGGGATGAGCGCCCGAAGACAATTTATTCTGCAGAAACTCCAGCACTGAAACAATCTGGCAGTGAACAGGGTCTGCATGGTGCGTATCGCACCTGGCTTCAAATACACGCCATTTGAGTGCATAGGTCCTCCTAGTACAGGGAGCGCTAGCACTCAAAATAGTATTAATAATAGGGGATGGGAGTCCCACTTCCCTTAATTGGTCCCCCTCAGGGGCCAGACATACAGATTCCAGAGCTCCGGCTGGGGATGAACACAGTACCCTGCGCCTGAGAGAGGAGATCCCTCCTGGACAGAATCGGTCAAGGCGAGCCGTCGAGGAGAGCTATTATGTCTGAAAACCATATTCTGGTCGGCCAACAGGGCACTATTAACAGGAGACAAGACCCATGTTGACAGACCTTCGCCAGGACTCCCGGGAGGAGAGGAATTAGGGGAAACGCGTAAAGACGCATGTCGGGCCACACATGCGCCATTGCGTCCAGACCCAGAGGAGCTGGAGGAGTCAGAGAGAAATAGAGGGGACATTGTGCAGTCTCCACCGAGGCAAAGAGGTCCACCTCCACTTGGTAAAACTTCCCCCAAATCTGATTCACTATGTCGGGGTGAAGTCTCCACTCTCTGTGCGTCACAGCCTGTCTGGACAGTAAATCTGCCCCCACATTCATGTGCCCAGGGATATAAACCGCTCTTAATGAGAGGAACTTGTCCTGATCCCAGAGCAGAAGCTGCTGCGCTAGCTTATACAAGCGGCGCGAACGCAGTCCGCCCTGATGATAACAGGGACAGCACAACAGCGGTCCCACATATATGGGACCACCGCTGTGCTGTCCACGCGCACCAGCACAACAGTGTTCCCACACAGATGGGACCACTGCCGTGCTGCCCACGCGCACCAGAACACGGTAACCCCTGAGCTGAAGGAGGAATTATTTCAGAGCCAGAAATACAGCCTTCATCTCGAGGCAATTGATGTGCCACGTGAGATGATGGCCCCCCCATAAACCCTGAGCTGGTCGGCCGTCTAGGACCGCTCTCCAGCCTGTGAGGGATGCGTCCGTCGTTAGCATCCTGTGACGACAAGATGGACCTAGAGTGGGACCCAAAGTGAGAAACTGGGGTCTGGACCACATAGACAGGCTACGCAGCCCTCGGCGCATAACCTTTATTGGCCTCAAGGGATTGGCTGTCAGATGAAATCCCCTGGCCCGGAGCCACAGCTGAAATGGTCTCATGTGCAAAAGGCCCAAAGGTACCATTGTGGACACGGCTGCCATGAGACACAAAATTCTTTGAAAGAAGCGCAAAGCAACTTCCTTGTCTAGCCTGAACTCCTTCAGAGCTCTCAGAATGGACTCGATACGAGCAGGAGACAGACGCGCCTGCATCTCGGTCAAATCCCAGACCACCACCAGATACGTGGTCCTCTGGGCAGGAGAGAGAATGCTTTTCTTGACATTGAGTCTCAACCCTAGACAATTGAGATGAGCTAGGACAGCATCCCGGTGATGGAGCACTAACTCCTGAGACTTCGCTAAAATGAGCCAGTCTATATAATTCAAAATGTGGATGCCCTGGAGCTACAGAGGGGCCAGGGCGGCATCCAGGCATTTTATATATGTCCGGGGCGACAGGGCTAGACCGAACGGCAGAACCCGATACTGGTACGCTTCCCCCCTGAAAGCAAACCTGAGAAACTTCCTGTGCTGTGGCAGAATTTCTATATGAAAATATGCGTCCTTCAGATCTATGGTGACCAACCAGTCATCTAATCAGATCTGGGACACAATCATTTCTACAGTCAGCAATTTGAAATTGAACGCCCTGAGGTAGCGGTTTTGGCGGCAAAGATCCAAAATTGGGCGTAATCCCCCGTCCTTTTTTGGAACCAGGAAATACCGGCTGTAATAACCAGATTGCCTGTCTGCCAGAGGGACATGTTCTATGGCCCCTTTGTCCAGCAGAACCTGCAGTTCCTGAGTCAGCACATGCGCTTGCTCCGCTCTCATGGAAGTGAGAACCACGCCGTTGAAGCACGGAGGCTGATACGCAAACTGAATCCTGTAGCCCCTTGCGACGGTTCTTACTATCCAAGGAGAGATATGTGGCAGTAATTTCCAAGCTGCCAGTTTCTTTGAAAGGGGCATTAACAGAGACACGTCATTTGTGGGGAGGGGGCGGGGGGTGAGGAGGAAGATGGACTTAACACTCGGCCGCAGCTCTCTGCTGGACCTGACTGGGACCGAGTGGCTGATGGTCCCGGGGTCTGAGCGCGGCGGGGGAGGAACCTCACAAAAGCCTCCTTGTAGCGCTTAGCCTCTCGGAATCTCACGGTGACAGCATCTACCCGAGGGGGAGACTGGGGCATCAAGAAGAAAAGTGCGGTCCTTCTCCTTGATGCCCGTGAGGTTGAGCCACAGGTGCCTCTCTGTAGCGACCAAAGCAGCCATAGAACGGCCAATAGCCCGGGCCGTCTGCTTTGTTGCTCTGAGAGAGAGGTCAGTGGCTCGGCACAGCTCTAAAAATGCCTCCTGATCTACAGACCCCTCCACGCTCAGATCCTGTAGCAGGTCAGCCTGATATGCCTGCAACACAGTCATAGTGTGCAGCGCAGCACCAGCCTGACCCGCTGCTTGAAACGCCTTCCTCACCAGCGATAGGGTTAGACCACTCCCCTGCTAGACCAAGGGCTGCGTGTTCCTCCCCCAAGCACTGAAAACAAAACTCCACCAGCTGTCTCTGACAGGGAGGAATGCATTGTCTAATCTGATCGCTTTCCATTTTCTTTTTTTTCTCATTCTTATTATTAATTTTATTAACACACACAAAGAGCTCTGCACACACAGCAGTCTGAAGACAAACTGAGCTGGGGACTTGTTCCAGTCACGTGCCTTTTATACCTTCCAGCCCAATCTCGCAGGTGCTGTTGATTAAGCATGAGGTATATAAGCAGGCCAAATCCCTTTGGCGTGTTTGACACACGAGCTTCACAAATGGTCCAACAAACAACAATTCCCATAGCGTATGCTACGCAGCATCGAAGTTTAGCTTTTGAAGGGGAACACAGTGACATCATGACACTTGTTCTTGTTTTAAGGGACTGTGAACTTTTTAAGCACTACCCACTAAGGAAGTTCAGTGCTTTTCCATCATTCAACAAAAACTTGGAAAACTGAAATATACTGAGTTATGTCAGTGGATGAGGGCCAAAATCAAGGATTGGTGAAATTACATTTATTGCGTGATTACTTTTAATATTGCACACTACCTGTGGAAATGTTTACATTGTTCCCAGCACTCTGGGTTTGCTTAAAAAAGTCATGTGAAATTTATTGACAGTAAATACTATTTAAGAAGGAATTATTTGTTCACAACATAAATTATAATATTCAAACCATAACATTTAAGTTAACCCTTGGATAATAATAAATTAAACAGATGCTCATCTGACAGGCAACTTTAATATTAAAAAAGTGCACGTTTGCAATAACAATACAAAGTAGCAGCTATAACATGAAAATATTAGTCTGAATATTGTAATGGGGAGGCCTCTGATTCTAAACTGGTGTGTGAAGATGTTTCCTGGCTTTCCATTTCATCAAAGTATCCTGTTTAACTTACATCAGGCAGTAAGATGCTTTGAGGGGGCAAAGAGTATGGACCCTGATGTATATCCTCAAATACCTCATATATGATTCTAAAAATATTTTGAGCATGTTCCTAGGGAAATACTGGCAGATGAGTGGTGATGTATTTTAAATCAAATGTATTTCTGCTGAGCTAAATCATAGCGTGAACAAGTTCAGCACCAGAACCAGTGGACGCTACTTTGTTTGTGTATAGACATTTTGATTTATGAAGCAAACTCTTTTTGTACTGGACTACTTTTTAGAAGGAACTTGTCCTCATTTGTTACTTCTCTGCCAATGACTGGTGCTGAACTATCCTGGGATAACTCTCAGACTCCTTACAACCCTTTGTGTGACACTGGCACTTTAAATGGCAGTATATGGTCAGGTGTCCTGGCTCAATAGTTGTAGGACATTGGTTGAAGTGGCTAAACAAAGATTTTCTAAAACATGAATTTACCAATGGTTTAACTCTGTTGTCCACCTTGGTGTGCTGTTTTACACAACATATGGGTGATTGAGTACCATCCCTTCCTGCCCTACCTACTTCCTGAACAACTGCCTCAACATCTCCTGGCACACTGTACAAAACAACATGGGATATTTTGGGGAAATTCATCCCCATGCCAAGTGCTGATGTAGCAACAATTACTCTGCAGTTACCCTCTCCACTGAAAGATAATATCACTCTGTCTTTGTTATGTTGAAGGGTTTTGCTATGAAACATGCCAATCAACAGGTTTTTGAGCTTGTGCTCTGGATCCCTGTTAACCCAAGCATTGGTCCCCAATTCAGCTTTCATGTAACAGAAAAGTCTGCCGACATCTTTCAGTGTCTGACCATAAATAATTATTGGAGACATAATGGGCCCTTTATCTTTTAGCTCACTCACAATCCAGTCAAGGCAGTCCAGGGAAGCTCTAGAAATATGCCAAGACTGATGTTCGTTCAATTTGGAGAATGTGCAGAACAAAACACAGCAAGCCATGCAAATCAAACAAAACTAGACCAAAATCAGCCTTTATTTCACACTGTGGTCTCCTTCAGTTTCGGGGGTTGCTCTTTGGTCTCTGCAATGCGCACGCAACTTTTTAAAGACTTATGAATTGGGTTGAGAGTACGTTGTGGCATTTGCTAGTCACTCCCTGCACTAAGCTGAACTTCCTCACTGAACTGAAGAAGGCAAGAGTGTCTTGCTGTTATTTGGGCCCTTGAACATTTCCGCCCAATATGTTGAGAGAATTCATGTCACTATCTATACAGACCACAATAGTCTCAAATGGCTCATATCCCGTCAAAACCCCACAGGCCGGCTCGCCTGCTGGTCACTTCGCCTACAAGACTTAGACTTCGCCATTGTGCAAAAGTCAGGCACACACAACAAAGTGCCCAATGCACTGTCCCGCAATCCCCTGTAACAGTCCAACTGATCTCCTGCTGGAGTATGCTGTCATTGGCAGTTTGGTCATTTGTGCCCTGCCCCTGTTGTACAGGGTGACCGTTTCCATGTAAGACAGTTACAGCGACAGTTTGTAAATAAGACGACCCTGTCACCGGCCCTCTTCCAAAAGGACAATGAAGCGGACTCACAGACTCTCTCTGACAATGATAACCTGTCACACTATGCTCTCTGCTGTACTACAGAGACCCTAAGTCCAAATGTACCTTGTACCCTTTAAAAAGTACTAAAACTCTTTTCCCCTAGTTCTATTAGCGTGACCTTGCTGGACTATTATCATGACCACCCTACTGCTAGTCACCTTGGAGTTTCAAAGACTCTAGCTTGTCTTAGGTTTTCTGGCCCAGAATGGCGGCAGATGTAAAACACTATGTAACTTAATGCTCTGTCTGCCAGCTTACTAAGCCCAGTCAAAGGTCTCATGGTCCCCATTGTACCTCAGAAACTCTGGGAGTATGTAGGTGTAGATTTTGTTGGTCCTCTACCCCGCTCCGCGGCTGGTAATGCCTAACTGCTTGTTTTTGTGGACTATTTGTCTAAGTGGATTGAAGCAAGTGGTGTTAGGGAAGCCACCGCTCAAGTGGCAGCTGGTAAATTCGTTAGTGACATTTTTGCTTGAATTGGCACACCCACCTACCTGATTTCTGACAGAGGGTCCCCTTTAGTGAGTGAACTGTTTGAGCATGTTGTTTCAGACATAGGCTCGGCACACAGACTCACTATAGCCTATTAACCTCCGACAAATGCTACTGAACACGTGAATCAGACTCTGAAAACTGCTATTCACGCCTATGTAGGCGATAAACATTCTTCAAGTATCTTCCCCAGATATGTTTTGCCCTGCATACCTCTGCCCATTGACGGCCCATTATGTGTTTCTCAGAGACTCAATGATGTGAACTATAGACTCTCTTGGACAGACTCTGGTGCTGGAGTTTATCACGTTGTAAACATACATGTCACAGTTCTTATAAGGACCCAAAAACAGAGCACAGATGGTGAGTCTCAAAAAAAGGTATTAATGTAAGAATAAATGGATGTAATAGTTGTAATCTTGACAAAGAGAAGCAGGCGAGCAGGCAGGCAGGCAGGCAGAAACGAAGGCAGAGAAACGGAACCAGGAGCAGGTAGGCAGACTGGCAGACGGCGCCTGGACACAGGAGAAGGTAAGTACAAAAAAGTACAAAAATACCAAGACAAGGTTGGGCCAAGTGTTCACTGACTAGTAGTTAGCAACAACGAACTGGCGATGAGTGAATGAATGACCAGGCTTCTTGTACTGCAGTTGATGAAGGTTGAATTGGAGACAGGTGTGCCATCTGCCAAGGTCAGGTCACGCCCACTTCAGGCCCAGGTAAGGAGGAGACAAACACACAGAAGGGAGGGGAAACATACAGAAGGGAGGAAGACACCAAAAACCAGGAATGGATCCTGACAATACAACCATTCTAAACATGAGTCTCTCTCTTCCAGAGGAGGCTCGGTTTCCTCTCCTGCTGAGTGTGGGACCTATATGGTTTTGGACACTGATAATATTGCCCCTCATGCCCCACAGATAGACATTGGAACTGACGCTGAGCCACTCCCCTTTGGCTTACCGGACACTGACTCTTCCTGATACAGACAATGCTTCTCATGTCCCTTCACCTGGACCTGGTACCTTCTGGACATTATAGCCTCAGGCCCAGGCGTTGCCCCAGGATCACGTCTGGTTGGGATAGCAAGAAATGCACTAATATTTTTCACACTAACAAGCTTGATCTAAAGTAAACTGTTTTTGTTTGCTTAGGAATGTTTCACATTTCATGCTAATTACTCTTATGCTGTTTTGTGATGCAAGGGTGTAGATGATTTTGTTTACGCTACATGACAAGTGTTGACTTGTATTACATACTGAGAAATCAGTCTGGTAGTGCAGGGTTTGAACAGGATTTCAAGGCGGGACCCCTAACGGTCGCTGATTAAACCAATTAGAGAAACCACAGATGTGACATAAGAAAAGCGACAGTCCAATTCCAGATGTCAACAAACCACAGCGTATAGAGAGAGAAGATGCTTCAGTGATGGTGAATGACTTCTTTCATTTTGGGCGGAAAAAACTGAGGACATAGGGTGTAATATCGATAATGCTTATTTTCAATCGTAGTAAGCTACCGAAACCTGCGTACTGTTTTGGTTGAAAAAATTACCATGGGTAAATATAGCCTACTAGAAGTACACAATTACACACACACAAAGGGAAACCCATTCTTTCAGAATTTTTCTCAAGCTAAAACAATATGATCATTTTGAGATGATTTTGCCATTTAACTCTGGAAATGCAAAATGCAGTTGATCAAAGATCATTTTGGACACAAAACAGGCACACAAGGCTGTGTTTGAGTTTTTACAAACAACCTTTGAATCTCTTAAATCAAGGATGAGTAAAAACTATTTAAGTTAGTCTTTAGGAGTTTAAGTCTATAGTGGAAATAGTTACTTTATATCATTTAAAATTATGGTCTGTCTCTGCGGTGGTCCTTTGTTGAACATAGTCCAGATTCAAAGTTATTCTTGTGAACCTGTCTGATCCGTCAGACCCCTACATAGGACTGGGTCTTTCCATTTGAGGATTTTATCAGGCGGCACAGCCACCCGCATCCTGACATGAGGAGAATGTGAGCAGTGACAGCATATTGACAAGATGGCTGCTGCCTTCCATTAGCTCTATCAGACTCTCCAGAGGCTCTGTAGAGGCTCTAGTCGAGTTAATCAGATCATAGCAATGGAGGCACTTCCTTGTGCTGATTTGTCCAAGCAAAGATCTGTGAGCTGTGCAATCATCAGGTGATTCTACAAACTCTCAAACTGATGTGGGCAGCCAGCCGTTTAATGAGCACAAATTAATTACACAAATGAAAAGCCTGACATGCTAAAACAATACACACACAAACAATGCCAGTTAGAAAGGAACAGTTGCTCATTTTAGGAAACAATTATGCACTAACTAAATTTTTTTCCAAACTAAAACAGCATAAATATCAGTTAAAAATGCACAGTGATGTATAGAAATAATAATTGAGTATGTGCACCCAGTGAAAGTGTAATTGATACGATTCAAACATCCAAAATATTACCAATTTAGGGCATCCTATTTGTGAAGGCATCTATAACGTTTATTTGTACAACAAAAACTCTCTGCAGTTTTAAAATATATAAAAATCCAATCATTATCACAGTATCACTTATTGTGGCAATCTTTAATGTGTTTGACTATTTTTATCTTTTAGAGTAGGCTGCACAATTGATGGCAATTTGATGAACATCACACATTTCTCCCCTCATCATATGTATAGTTTTACAATTTCCTGTATTTCTGTCTTAAAAAGCCCCAAATACTGCATAATCCTGGCCGCAGATTTTGTAGAGAAAAACTCACACACTGTACTGACCACAGTCTGGTGCACTCTGCCCTCATTGATTCTCTTTCTGCTCATCATACATGCAAGTTGGAATTTGTCTTGATGCTGACACAAGCTTTTATTTAGAAGTGTGGAGCTCACAAACCAGCTTCTGTCTGCAGACTCAGGCTCAGTGGCTCAGGTCATGCCCAACCATGTGAAGCATGTAATTTGTGTTTGTAAGAGCACTTCAGCCCTGTTTCCACTGTGTGATTTGGTTTGTGCGGAGTAATAAGAGCCCCTAAATAATTTTACTGGGCCATTTTCATTACCCCAGTAGGGAACAGTACAACAGGACAGTTAGTATAAGGTGGAACCCTACACTGGATCTATTCACTAGCAACGGAGAATCCTCAGTCACACAATAAGAATAGGCCATTTGCCAAGATGAAGGAATCCAAAATGCTGCAATACTGTGCAAAACAAGTGTCTCACATCCAGAGCCATTCCATCTTTTGTCCCCCTAGCCTCTGACTTCACTACTGGAGACATTTTCCTAATGCACTCAAAGATTTGCTTCATAACTCACATAGAAACACAACCTGTGCTGATTATGAAGCTGATGCCGCTCTATTTAATACACCCACCTAAGAGGAAACACAAACCAGATCTGAGATTAACTGTCTGTGACATACTAACCCAAATGAGGCTTAAGTTGCCTCAGAGATTGAAAATGTTGTATGTCAATACATACATGTGCCCTGGTTAAGTGGCTAAGACTTTTCCTATGGATCTGAGTGGATTAAGGCCATGGCAGAGCGCAGTGTGGGATAGAAGGTAGATAATCAAACATTGTAGCTCTGAACATTTACTTTCCTGCTCTAACATTACAATCGTTGTGGTTTATTGTTTGGATACCTCTTCATTGGTCGCAAGGCTTTTAAACAGTCCTCCAAGTTTTTCCTGTGGACAGCTGTGACAAGCGGGTGGTTTAAGGCTTACGTCCAGCAAAAAACAGCCACTTAACCCCGGTATCTTTGATTGAAAGGAATAACAAGCAGCTGGATTCACTTGATGAAGGGAGCACTGCTGCAAGACATGTAACAGTAAGTCTCTAACACAAATGAACCTGACTTATTGTCTCTTTTAGTGATGTTTCTGCAAACATTTCTCTGGTGCGTATTGTTTGGAACATACGAATGTCAAAACTACATCCAGCCCTTGAGGGAAATTATAATACACGGCAAATCAGCATACTGAAATAGAAATTTCCTCAAACAGAGAAGACCAAGCAGATATGTACCCGTGCTAGGAGGTCATAGATAATGTGGCTGTGGAATTTCACCACTGCAAGAGGTCACACAGAGAGCATCCCACGCAGCATCACTGACAGCTGCTACAAATGGAACAACATTGATAATAGCAGATGGAAAAATCAATCAATATTGGTTGCAACAGATCTGTGTCAATGTTTTTCTCTCCACAAAGGCGACAGATCAGCAACTGTACATCAAACTCAATGTTACACTTCTCTAGAGAGCAGCACTGCTACTGTTACATACTGTTGGCACACTCTTTGGTTCCTAGAATGCAACATTTGTTTTGTTTCCATTTATTTCAAGTGAATATGGAGTGAAAAGATAAAAATACAAATACATCTATTGACTATTGAGAAGCACCGGTTTCAACTGGATTTTGCAAAAAAGGACTAAGCTTTTCAGCAGTTCATGTGGTTTCTTTTTATGTCGGTCATTGTTAATCTTCAACATAGACAGCAAAATACACTAGAACTTCTATAATTCTGTACAGATTGTTTGTTGATATTCCCTTCATTTGTGATTGTAGACAATGAGGACAAATGCTTTGTCTGCTGCTCTTATACACAAATTTGTTTAAACCAGCTGTCTTTTTCTGAAACCACATTTATACTCAATAAAACTTCTGTTCCACTTTATTTGCTTTAACTCTTATTTAAAATAAATAAATAAATAAAATAAGTAAATAAAATAACGACACACAAACGAACCGCAAGAATATTATCCAAATCGTCTCAGTTTTCAATATGGCTACTGGGGCTGTTATATAATGCTGACTCATTAAAACACAATGACAGATTTGAGGTTTGGAAATAAGGAGAATTCCCAAATGTGAGCCAACGGCATGCTGCAAAGTGTTTTCATGTAGCAACAGATGACTACAAACAACAGGCTCAGATCAGATCAGATGCAGATCACTCTGCTCAGCTGAACTTTATTTGCCCCCTTGGAGCACTAATCTATAATGAGATCTGCAATAGTACTCATTATGGAATGTTATTTTCAAGGGAAAGCTAATGAGTTACAAAGTATTTCACTTATGAATTGGCATCACAAGTGTGGTTTGAGCAAAGAATATTAAGGAAAAAAAAAAGTTCTCTGAATACTGTATTGTTTTAATCATCATGAAGTCTATCCTAAAATGAAAATATTCCAGTTGGAAATGGTTAGGGAAACATTTGAGCGCCAAAACTCTAAAGATTAGATACTACTCCGTGTATTATTGCTTTCCCACTTCCCACCCATGAGAAAGACTGTAATAATTATTTGCTAGGCAGAAGGGGAAGCACTGTTTATTATTTTAGAATAATATGTTATAGTCAATATGTGAATGGCCAGTGAGGGTATAAGCAGCTGAACAGTGTTGTGTTTACATAATTGGTACTGTTGAGAGGTTATCCTCTTAATCTCCTAGTGCAATGTTGTAGATGATCTGATAAGCCTGGTGCATTGTCAGTTAAGTCAAAGAACACTCTATCATGGTATTTGAAGAAAAAAGCAAAAAGTGGTGCTTTATGTAAATGTCACAAAAGAAATAAAGGTTTTAAAAAAGGCATGTGGATGTAGGTTTAAGGGTAAAGAGGTTTTGTCCCTCATTCAAGGGATTTTGCCAATTCTGAGTTCAACTGATAAGAGAGTTTAGTTTATATCCCTCAGAGGGAGTGGTTTAGGCTGAAACAAGGCCAAGGCCGATGAAAGTTGGAGTATTGTTTCACAATTCAAAATAAAACTGCCAATCTCAGCTAATAACAAATCTGCGGCACTCACACAGAGAACCAGCTCAAGCAAGAATATAGCTGATCAAAAGGCACAAATTTACCGGGCAATGGAGACCTTTAGTAAGGAGGCCTGAGGAAGATGCGGGAAGAGAATAAAAGCAGAGAAGAGGACACGGAGAAAGGAAACATTTTTACCCCTCGTATTAAGAGTGGCAATACTACACATAAAACGGCCCAACTTTAACACTGCAACCACAACACAGGTCGTGCTGCAGTCCACGGTAAAAGTTACCTCTCACCTCTGGTTTTGATAAATTTTGATAAAGAACAACATGAGCTGTGTGCACATTATGGCAATGTAAGTTATCTATACATTTTTAGTGTACAAAAAGCCATTACCCACCAAAAGTGTTGTGTCACTGCAGACACAAATACATATTCAAATAAAGTAACACACACACACACACACACACACACACACACACACACACACACACACACACACACACACACACACACACTGCTTGATTGCTATGCAAAGATAGGTGAAAGCTGCAACTTTATAGCTTTTTTGCTCCATGTGCTTATGGAAAATTATTCAGATAACCAACACATGTAAGTAGAACACACTGTTAGGCATACTTTCTTTTTTTAGTGCATAGCTTGTAAATGGCTTTTTAGACCCTACTACTACTAACATGAACAAAAAAATAAATAAATACATGCCCAGAAAAAAGATAGTATCCTCTGACCATGTAGAAGTGTTTTTTTTTATATAGTTTCCGTCCTCCTCAGTCTTGTGCCATTACAGTGTGCCCTGTTCCAGCTCTTCTCTCTGGCAGACTTTTGGGCAGCGCTGCCTCTGGCACAGCATCATAGGCAGTGTTTTGGAAGGAGCTCCACTGTCCCGACACTCTTGGGGATCAACTGAACTCCTGACCTCTTCAGTCTTTGAGACAAGCGTCACTGCTCTGTAATCCTCTAATCCTTTTACACAAAGAATCTGTTGTCATGAAAAGACTCTGGGTTATAAACAGGTACAACCTTGGAGCAGCTTCAAAGACACCAGCTCATCTCCATTTCTCAATGGCCTATGAGTTTCAGTTTATGTTGGAGTGGGCTTGAGTTGAACCATCTTTGCTTGCCATCTGTTGTGTCTGTTTTATATTGGCTGCACGTTAAGTAAGCCTGTTTGGGCATGTAAAACTGTGAGAAAAGGCATGAATGCAGTGGAGCTAGTGGCCACCTAATCCTCCAAACACACTGGACAGCCCTCCACCAGCTCTATTTAATTCTGAAAAAAATCTGGAGCCCAGTGCCATTGAAAGGAAAGGTTGGATTGAGATACTGTTCCTCCAGCAGCTGTCATGATCTCCATGGATAGAACTACCAGATTTAAGCAAACAAGAGCTGTTGTAACAGGTCTGAATCAGGTAAAGTCACTATTTACATGACACTAGAGAAATTCAAACTTTTAAAATGCTCGAAAAATGTTTGTCTGGCAGTTGTTTGAATTTTAGGTTTAGGTCAAGCTAACATCAATGCTGTTCCAAGTCAAACTACTGTTCCAGGTTTACAGGTAGTGGGACTGGAGCTGGTCAAAGTGCACAAGGCACAGAGCCAGATCACAACAGGAAAAGTAAATAGATATAAAAAAGAAGACACCCTTTGTTTATAGTGAGACCAATGCCCTGTTCACACAGAGGCTTTTCTGAAGCACACTGATGTGTCAGTTCTATCTGAACTCAATGTTATTTTGTGTAATGAGCATGAGCTCACGGTAATAACATGAGTAATACTGGCGAAAACAGTATCAACTTTTGATTTGTTTAATAACAAATGATGAGTTTACAACTTAGACTACAATATCAGTCAATTTGTGCTCCAAGACAATGCTAAAACAATAAAATTTTAAGGCTCTCTGTTCATAATCAAACGTAAGAAATAGAGTCATGTAAAAGACATGCATTTGCTTATATGCATAATGCATTCCCCTTGAAGGCTACACACATTCCTCACTTGTGACTTTGAGTTGAGATGTTTCGATTTTACACTCCCCTCCACCCCTCACATCATGTATTTATAGGATGTCTTTCAGGGCTGGGGAAGGCTGAGAAAGAGATTATGATGCTCCCTCTGAGGAGTGTCCTTGGTGCCAGACTTTCACCATGCTGTCCTCCTTTTGCATCCCGACATCCTTCTGATTAGACTGTCACTACTCTCTCCCAGACATCTCAATTTGCAAACATCTAAAAACATTTCCATCTCATGCTGTGTCATTCTCGCAGAATATGTAAGCCAAAGCTGCTACAGCACATTACACCATCAAACAGGAACTCGGTCTTGCAACTTCGATTGCTTACAAATGGAAATGCAGATGTCACTTTCAGTCAGATGAGTGTTTGCATTTATTTAGCACAGTAAGTCATCCACACTTTAATAGCTGATGATTGTATATGTTTAAATGAACCTTTTCAACTATATTGTTTGAGCATCATTAAATTGCTGCAAATCTAAAATAAAATAAGACCTCTGTAAATGCTGCAAGTAGCAGTCATGGATTCTATCTCTGAGTTTTTGCATTTGTTCTGAAACCAAAGATTTAGAAAAAACATTAGTTTATTATCAGATGTAAGGCATATGTCTTAGACGTTCTCATCAATCAGAAAACTAACACTGCTCTTTACAGACTGGTGCAATCATTAATTTGTTATTAATTAGTGTCACCAAGTACTGCACAAAGTGGGGCCTATGGGCCAAAGCCAATGCCAAAGGAATCATGAAATTTATGGAGCACACTTCAATGTGTAGAACTTTTTTTAAACTTAGCAAGCAGTACTGTCCTTATTTCCATTTTATTTTAATGCTTAGTTAAGAAGAGCACTTTGGGACCTGTTTGCCTAAAATGGAGTTAGTTATTTTATCGTAAAATGGACATTGTTTGCTGTTAGTCAGTGCTTGTTGGATCCTCGCCACAAGCAGTGAGTTAGAATCCAGTACTCCTGAGACATTCGGGTAAACTTGATGGGCTGTAAACAGCCGTTGCCAGGCTTGGATAAAGTTCCAGAAGACCGTTCAATAGCAGATATCTTTTGTGATATCTGGGAATATGCTGGAAAGTAGGAGGTCAGACAGAGACTAAAGCGTCTGAAACTCCACAACATACCACTCTCCTTGATACTACTCTGCAACGATCAGTTCATAAGAAAGAAAGTGGTCGAGCTTCAAGAAAATGTCATACACCTGCAGAAATATAGGGGCGCGTGTATAATGGAATTCTCTGAAACCTGGCTTCCTCAAGAGGACCTGGACACCGACTTACTGGATAGAGATACTGATGTGATGGGGACATCCTAAGGTTGCAGGTGCCTCTACATTAATCAGCTGTGGTGAAGAAACATTACTGTCAAGGAGTCTGTATGCACTGCAAAGACAGAGCTATTGTCTTTTGCTGTGCGCCCTTTTACCTTCCCCGTGACCCTCCCGCAAATGTTCGTAACACTTGTCTGCATACACCCTAAAGTCATCGATCAGAATGTAAAGTAACCATCAGACAAACAGAAATGTCTCACTGACTGTGCCAAAACTCAAGGGTGCTCTTGAATTTCAACTCATCTGGTCTTGATGATTGGACTGTAGGACGTTATATATATATTTTGTTATTATATGTTTTTATATATATATATATATATATATATATATATATATATATATATATATATAGTAATGATCTAACAGCAGTATGGGACTGCATGAAAGCCATGATCGGCCAAGACAGGAGACAAAACAGACCAATATCGATTGATGGTGTTAATGGAAATATACTGTAGTGTACAACCTTTTCACCTCAAATAAAAAGACATACGGAATTTCCCAGACCTGCTAAAATCATCTTTTTTATGAACATTTCCTTAACCAGACAGATTAACAACTTTCATCAGGACCTTTCCTGATGAAAGACGTGATCTGTGCGTAGCACAAATGACGCCTCTTCAAATTATGAGGCCCAACAAACTCACTCTGGGTGCCTCATCCCTGCATTCCTTTCCATAAGAACAAACTAAAGAAAAAAAACATTGAATGATTAACTTTAACAGACTTTAAATGTTGCTCCTTAATGAATGAAGACTTTTACCTTTTTGAACATAAGACTTGATAAAGGTGATAAGCCTTACCTGTATCTCTCCTGTTTATGCTGTCAATGTGAATACCTGCACATACATGCTAAAAATATGTTTTAACTGTGAATACATATGTACATTTTACAGGACTACAACTGTTGACCATAGAAACATTGTTTCATGTTTGAATGCATTGTGTTATTGCACCATATGTTGTTGATACATTTGGATATAAATGAATGTTAAATTGTTTCACAATATTTGAAGGTGGTAATATGAAGCTTTAGCATGAGATCATCTTTAACTCCCTCCTGGACAAAGAAACTCTTCCCGCCATTGCGTAGCTATGCCTGTTTAAGTTCCAAAAGTTAAAACAGCTCTGAGGGCGCTGGAACCTCAGTTCTTCCTCAGTTTTTGTTCTTTCTCAGTTCTTCCATAGTTTTGTGTTCTTCTTCAGTTTTTGAGTTTTTCAGTGTTCAGTCCAGTTGTTGAATAGTTTTTGTTCGTCTCTATTTCAATAAAATAATAAAATAATAATCAAGAAAATGTCATTTATTAATTTGCTATTTTTATTATTAAGAGTATTTTTCTTTAGTGTAGCCTACTTAAGTTCTGCCTGTCCAGAGGACTTTTTTTTTTTTTTTAATCGATTTTGGCACCAATTTTGGCACCGAGAGTCATCCTCAGAGGACCACATCAGCTAGCGTAGGGGACCTGACTCCGAACCCTCACTGGCAGTACGAAGAAGTTAAACTTAAAGCTCCAGTACCTGATTGTCTTTTTCAGATCCAAGAGAGAGAGAGAGCGAGAGAGAGAGAGAGAGAGAGAGAGAGAGAGACAGTTGAGTTTCAAACGGAAGCCCCGCCCTTACTTCCCTACTCACTCTCACAAACCCCTCCCAGGCTTTTCTCTTGTCTCGTGCGTGAATTCATGTGCGCATCTTATATGCGTGCACAACTGGAGACGGACATGCTCATTGTTTATAGATCGCTAATCCTGTCCCAACACAAATCATGACAGTACTAGGAAACTGGTGTTAGTAGGTGAGGACACCTAGCTATGAGAAAGCTGAGCGTGTGGAGCACTGAAATTATGGGTCTCAAGAGCGATAAGTCCCGGAGACTACAGCGCTAGCAATATTAGCATTAGCAACATAAGGCTAAGCCCTAGCAACGTAAGCCTTACATCTGTTTGCAGTTCGTTTAAAGGTTCCATATTATGCTAAATCAACTTTTCTGAGCTTTTAACCATGTTATAACGTTGTTTCTACCTCAAACACATACCCAAAGTTGTGTTCTGTTTCATTCACGCATGTTTAAGTAATTTATTTAGTTTGAGCTACAGTCCTTTCAACAAGCTGTTTCACGCAATGACATCAATATGTGAAGTAAACCACTCCTCTCCAGGAAGTGCTCCTCCACACTCCTCCTGCCCCTCTCTCCTGCACTGTCAACAAGTGCTGTGCTCTGCAGCTCAGACACAGAGAAGCATCGCTGCAACTGTGTTAGCTTACTTACCGTCAATACTTTTACTTTACTTTCAATACACTGCACAACAGCTACCTTAGGTGTCTCCAGGCAGCATAAATTCTCAACTTCAGTAGGCATTGTACGGCCATTTCCACATGTGCACCTATAAACAGAAGCAGTTAACACGCGCTATGCTACGGGCTACACATAGAAACATACACAATAAATAGTTTCTCATTTACCAAGCAGAAACGTCTTGTAGAAGCCTTCGAGGTTTTTGTGTTTGCTCATGTTCTTCGAACTCAGACTCAGACTCTGGGTAGAAGATATACGGCTCAGTTACTCTCAAAGCCATTGCTGAAAAAGTTATTACTACGATGTGTTTACTTCAGTCTGTTTCCAGCGCAGCACTACTGTGACGTCATTAGTGGGCGGAGCCAACACGGGAGAGCTGAGCCTTAAAGTGACAGCGCCAAATCAGACCGTTCACTTTGGACTCATGATGAGAGCTCATTCAAACCGCTTGTATAAGATAATTATTGTGTGTTTCATGTTGCAAAACGTGATATGGTAACCTAAATGTATCCAAAATACACTGTATAATGTTCAAAATAGTATAATATAGGACCTTTAAAGGGCCATTGTGTAACTTTCATAAATTTCTACCAGTTACTGACACCTGTGGCCGTTAGAGGAACTGCAGCCAGTGTCGTGCTCGCTCTCGCGCGCGCATTCGTACGAGCACAATGGAACCGGAGTATTAGCGTCAACACAAACTCTTTTACAGACTCATCACAGACTCAACACACACTCTGAGATTTACTGGAGTCATGTTTACGGAGGAGGTAAGAGAAGTTACACTTCTGAAAGTTTGACAAACTTTATTTTGAGACTAAACTATACTTGACTCTCGAGACTGACACAGAGAGTGAACTCTTGAGACAGAGGCAAGAGAACGACTAATGTTTGACAATAGTATGTTTTATAAAGTGTTTTTCAACACAATACAGTAGTTAGAGCAAACTCTGTGTGCTATATTATCGACTGTATGTAACGTTTGTCAAAAAAGCGTTGACAAACGTTAGCTTAGCTATAGCTAGCTTTAGCACTAGCTCACGTAGTTTCCATCGAGACCCTGCAGTGTTTACACAGGAGTCTCAGCAGAATAACGGCAAAAGTTAGTGAACTTAGCTCTATCAGACGGGATACGATACATAATGTGTTACTATTACTGTTATTTTTCTGAGACATTAGAGCATTTCATTTTTATTTGATCAGCTAATGTCTAAACAGCTGCACTGTTCCTAAACCTTGTGTAAAACATCAGTGACAAGCACCAAAACAACACTCACTGACCTCTTATTTATTCTGGAGAAAAGCAAAATACATATTACAAAGTACAGGAGTTTTGCTTGTTTCTAGGTACCACTACTGTACTAACTTGGTCTGGCATTAGGTTGAGACAACATCAATGTAACCCCACTGTACCATTTCAGCTTATCCTTGTTTATTTTACTCTTGGTTCATTCAGAATACCTCTAACATGAAATTTGGCTCAATAAAAGAACAAATAAGTCATATATTTTTATTGTTCTCTTCTCAGGACTCCAGCTCTGGAGTTTGAAGCTCTTGTGCAGGAGGTCACTAACAGTGACTGCAGCATCTGTCTCCAGAGAAGGATGAAGTGCTCCAGATGAATGGAACTCGTCTGTGAGGGTTTTTTTCTGGATGTGCCGGAGAAAAGCCACACCAGGACCAGCCGAACCCAACAGGGGTCAGCCAGCTCGGTGCACCTGCCTGAACTGCCCAGTCATGACAACAGATCTAGAAAACAAATACTGCAGGACGATCCAACAGGGCGTCTCAGACCACCACATAGAGCTGTTTTTATTTATTTGATTTTATTTTCAGAAAACTAGATTTAAAAAAATACTTTCATTTGTTTTATTAATTGAAAGTTTTATATGGTGTTTATATACAGGCAGAAATAAATATACATTTTTATAGATTCTTTCCTGCACATATTTATTGTAAAGGAATTGCTGTATTTGAGCACTGTCTCTTTTTATTGCTGCCCTTTGTTTTTGAGGCTGAAGTCATGTTCTAAAGAAAGAGAGAGAGAATAATAAGCATTGGTGTCATTTTTATGGTCATGACATGACGTCTCTTTACTCCTACTGTTTTCCTTTGTTTATGATGTTTAGCAGTGTATGCAGTAACAGTTAATGCAGGAATAGCTACCTTGCCCTCTGAGACTTCGGCCGCTATGCTGTCTCTGTTTACCAGTTGTGCACGCGCAGACCATGGCAAAGACATTGTACAGCAACAGCCAATGGGGTTCTCTGTTAACTCCCTGGGCGTCAGTAGGCTTGTGATTGGCCAAGAACTCCCTGTCCCTGCGTTGGAGTTGCTCCTATCTCTATTGAGTGTTCATTTCTTAAAATTGCTTATAATAAGCAGCAGATGGAATCATAGAGCATGATTTTTTTCAAAAACGATTGCTTTTGCAATATACTATATGGAGTCTAAACCATTTTTTTCAACTAGATGAAATATATATTAGGTACTGGAGTTTTAACTAAAATGTAGCTTAACTCTTTTAGACTGTTTTTGAAATTCATAAACTGCTTCATTTTTCAATATATACAAAATCATATTCCACCTTGAATAAGAAAGGTTTATTGTTTCGATCCACGAATATGTTCCTGTTGTTTATTGTTGATTCAATCATATTCAAGTGCCGTCTGTTTGTTAATTCTGGTCATCATTTCTCATTAATTTATGCTTAAGTTTATGGTAATTTTACTTCATATACGTATCAATTTCTGTCTAAGAAGTTATGTTTAAATTTATTATTAGGCTTTATTATTCTTTCTATCTTTATCACTTAGCCTAATTCTCTCGCCTTACAAAATGTTTGCTACAGTACATATTGCAAATGCCCTAAATGATTTCTTCAATAATGATTTTTCAACAGAGCAAAGATTTTTATCTTCTGATATAAGGGTGATGTTTTTAAAATGCAGTGTCAGGAGGAGCCAAGGGCAATGACTGGCACAAAAAAAAAGTCTGTACAGATCAATGACATTTTTAATTCATCGCTTACCCAGCACAAGATCCTATCACTCTGGAAAGAGTCTGTTATTGTACCAGTGGCAATGTCCAAACCACCAAAGAACTAAATGACTTCAGGCCTGTTGCTTGCACTTCACTAGTGAAATGTTTTGAACAAAACAAGGAAGTGCAGGATAAACTGGAACCATTGCAAGACGTCTGTGTAGGTTCTCAGTCATCCGGCCCCTTAGTGTTACAGCTGTCTCAGTGGCTGCAGCAGCATCAACCCCGCCCCCAGCCTACAGAGAACAAACACATAACACAGATGGAGAAACCTCAGACACAGCCAAATCAACTACAGAGGACACACTAGTGGACAATAGTGGGTAATGACCAGATCTAGAGTGCGTCCTCTGTTGTGAGTTGGCTGTGTGACATGTTGAGTAAAATCTATAAAAGAGAAGGTTATCTATGTGTAGGTTAAAATCACTAGTTAAAACAATCATATAGTAAGTAGAATGATTGATAAAAACTCTGAGAATTCGTTCTTGAATGCAGCACATCTCTTTGGTGTTCTATAGACAGTGACACACAAAACTGGGGGGCTACTAAAAACGATTGCATGATATTCAAAAGTGGTGTACTGATCAAATAAAATCTTTTTGGGGGTGAGTGAATTTGTAACTAATGATGCCGTCCCACCTCCCTTCCTACCACTTCTGACAGAAAAAGCAAATTTAAAATTTGGTGGAGAGGGGACAACAACTGGCGCACCTGTACCCAGCCATACTCCATACTTCCGTTAAAAACAAACAGTCAAGTTTGTGGTCTAAAATCAAATCATTAACAATAAAATACTTATTCAACGGAGAGTGTGCATTTAAAAGTGCCATGTTAATAGTGTTGAGTGTGTTTGTGCCTGTAACTGATGGTGGGTGATGTTTTGGAAGTGGTTTGAGATTATTAATATTTATCTCTACTGCCTGCCTTGCTTGTTTGGGCTGCCACATCCCTCTGCTCCCTTCCCTTATTTACACTACATATCCAAACATCAAAATACTGCTTGTGGCCCTAATCATCGCCAAGAGAACTATTCTCATGAACTGGAAATCACGGTCCAACATAAACATTACACAATGGAAAAAACCTTCTTATGAATGAAATCTCATCAAAAAACCTCCCAACTGCCATGCAACAATCAATAGAACCTCTCTCCATATAGCCACTGACACAAAATCTTATTTATTTCCTTCTGCCTTCCCCAATTTTAATTAATTATTCAAATTAAAATGTAATTTTATTATTAAAATATATATTTTTTTTTACTTTTACTTACGCATGTATAGTTGTTTTTCTTTGTCAGCCAGCCCTGAAATCTTATGACTATTATTTATTTGCCCATTATTTCCTACAATCATGTACACACAAACATCCCAGTCTTATGATTGCTAATGCTTTGTTTACCTCCTATCTGTCTATTATTTGTTTGACTAAACACTGCCTGTTTGTGTTATGTGTCTGCAAAAAGTACATTTAAAAAAACAAAACAAAACAAAAAAAAACCCATCTTGATCTGCATCATGCCTGCGCTGCAGTAAGTTACAGCCCCTTGTGTTTTTCTTTCATTCTGTCCTCTGCCTGGACTACTTGAGAAATTGGAGCCTATACCTTTTGAAAAGTGGCAGCTAATTGTAGGTATGGCACTGTGCGCCATTGCGTCTATTAAACACCTTGTTCTAATAATAGCAAGCCCAAGCATGGGCTCTGCACATGGTGAAGTGGAGTTGGCAGCAGTAAAGCCTGGACTGGTGGTCAGAGAATGGCCCACCCACAAAAAAAATAGGTGGGACAGAGGCACAGAATCAACTTAACATAATTTATTAGCTACTGGCAGGCCACAGTACACCTGATTTTTCTAAAGCACTGAGGGAGGGAGAGCGCGAAGCTTGAATGCTGTTTGTTAATGAAGTGTCAGATGAAAGGCTGGTTACATCATTAATGTAAATAATATCTGCGAATTGCAGTCCTAGTACTTTTGAGGAATGCAGTGGCGGGCCGTGGATTTCACGCTTAGGCCTTCAGTGACGTACCACTCATAGTTGCTTGTCTGGAAATGATGGACAAACCCTTTTCCTTGCTGGGACAGGCTAGCTAGCACAGGGGTTGGACGACCTCTTCTCACAATATCCAGTCTTGAAAATGTAATTGGATAAAAACTCTACCATAATAAACAACATTAGAAGCCACTCAACTAAGTGGATTTAATATGACATAAAGAGAACAGAGAATAGAGAAAAAAAGTGCTTACATGTTTATGAAAATAAAATAAAATAAATGTACTTTTCTGATGTTTAGGCCAGCAGAGAAGACCTTGCTGGCCCTGTCGGCCCACCACTGGAGGATGGCATATTGTCAGGGTTTGTGTACAACACTGATTTTAAATCATATTTTTATATTTTACACCCAGCCCTTGCCTGCTCTCAGAATCATTTTATGGCTAAATGGGACTGCTTAACCTTTGAAAGATGCTTGATAAGCTGCACTCTGCAGTCCTATATATGACCATCATTTATGTTCTGTTGTACAAATGGAGTGCGTGTAGAAGGATGTGTAATGAGATTTAATAGAGGCCATTTAACCTCTGGGAGCAGAACTTGTTAAGCACTTCAGTACAAGAGAAGTGATGAATAAATTGCCGGTGGTTACAGCACATGGAAAGGACCTGGAATTGCTTTAGGGTGGCAGTAGTTTGGAATAAAATAACAAATATAAAGAGTGATGTTTATTTTACATTTCACTATATATAAAACAAGTCTTGAGTCTGACTCATAGTGGGGGTTTTTTTTCTGGTCTTTCTGAATAAATTTAAGTCTTTCTTGGGCTTCTAAACAGGCTGCACCTGCTCCTACTAATGCACAAATCTACTAAACAAAATAGTATTACACATTGGTGAATAGTTTAAAATTATTTTATCGGTGCTCCCTCCTCCTGCTGGAGGTTCATAGAGGATGTTTGTGATTCTGAGGGGTACTAAATTGAATGATGTATACTGACTTGGAAAATGAATTCAGTGGGCCATACCTTCCCGATTTTAACACAGGCGGAGACACAGACAGAAGCTCAGGGGCGTGTCAAAAGCAATTTTTTCCGATTATCACAGCGGAGACAGAGGTATCAAGAGGCAGGAATAAAGGTAGCGCAGGTATAAAGGGGCTGGATTTAAGCGCTTTTAACCAATCACATGTTGCACAGATTATTATAAATTCAATTTTATTACTTGTATTATTTATATTTATTTGAGAGTCATTCATCTGTGATGGAATGCAAAAGGCTTCTCTTTTATTGTTTAATTTATCGTAAAGCATTTTGTATCATATTAAAAAAGAAGAGAAGTTTCTACTCATTTTATTTTGAACAAAGTAACTTGCAGATAAAAAAAAACAAAGAAAACAAAAACTCTTTAACAATAAATAGTTATCATTAATTTGGCAGAATTCTGAATTTAATATATGTTTTTATGTGTGCAAATTGTATTTGTGCAAATCCTGATCCACACCATTTCTTCAAAGAACAATACTATACATGTCTGTACATGTGTATCAACACAGAGCATTTTATACAAACAAAAAATTATAATTTGGTATAATAAGTGAACTAAAGACAGAACAAACCACACTAGGATTTCTCTTTTACTCACATCATATAAAGCCGTCCTTGTTAATGTTTCCCAGTTCATGCTTGTGTCTTAATTGGCCTCAATCACATGGACACTAAATGATCACATTCTGATCACCTTCAGCACCCAAAACAACCTGGTTTCCGTGGATGGTTGCAAATAATGTGATGAATAAGTTGATAATTTTATTGTCATTTGTTAATAATTTCTCAGGATATAAGCCTAAAACATTGACAATAATAATACACATGTGCACAACAATAATTTCACATCCTAATTGACTTTAATGATGCTCCATCCGTCCGTGCACCTGCCCAGTGCCAAAGTGTACTCACTTACAAAGTGCTTAAAAGACCACACAATGCTTGTTGGCATGTGCTTTGACTAAGATCAGCTCACCCGCCTGTGCCATGCCTGGTTATTAGACTATCACGGCTTGTGGCGCTGGCAGAGATACAAGTGGGCACAAGATGGCTGTGACAGGCACAAGATGGCACATTTACCACCGTCTTGATCTCCGCCACGCCTGCGCTGCCGAAAGATATAGCCAATTGGGTCTTTCCTCAGTTCTCCGCTGCCATTGTGTCTCTGTGTCAGGAACTAGGCCTAAAGAAACTTTTAAGAGTGCAGTATTGAAATGAGTAGCTCAGCCCCAAACCCTGCAGTATGGTAAATCTGGCTCCTATATTGGGACGACAATTTAGCAGAAATACCAGTGTGTGTGTGTGTGTGTGTGTGTGTGTGTAGAGTAAAGGGGATAAACAACATAGAACAAGCCTGATTCTGAGCTGTCCTATTTACTTTAGAGAGTATAGCCTCTTTCCAATGTTGCTTACAGTATGGGTCAGTATGGGACATTTTGGTACAGCTAACCTCTGAAGAGGCATGCATTTCCACCATGCTGGGTCCAGAAGAGCATCTAAGCTACATTATCAATGATGTGATTGAAGTGCCACAAAGGTTGACTCTATTGAGAAACTTGAGAAACTTTTCGGTTTATTCAAGACATTCTGAACAATAAAATCATAGAAATCTTTTTTTTCTTAAAATTTCTTATAATTTAGAGCCTTTTATTTGAGGCCACAGGTACTGCTTGTGTTTAGTGCAGGGTAGACGATAAATACAATGTTTAAATTCGTGAAGCGAGAGAGGTTAGTCAGCAACTGTTTAAAACCAGAAACAGGCTTTGCTAATAAACACTAGCTTTGTGGTCAGGGAAAAGCACAACATTTAGCATGTGTTCTGTTTTCAATATAACATTTATCACAAAAACAATGAGGAAATATTTGAAAAATATTCCCATTTATTTCCTTTCACCCCACATTTACGCTCGAGTAAGCATTATCTATCATCCTGCTAGCTGACTGAAGTGGCTAGCACCACCTTGAAATCACCTTGAGCATTCATTTAATCAAATGAAGGCTCAGAGACTAAGTCAGTGAGTGACATTTATCTGCATTCAGGTGTACTTAGAGACAACAGGCAACACACACCTTCCCTGTGTTCCTTTGATTTGGATCAGGTAGACTCTGCTAACTACAACATACTTTTACCATGATGTTACCACAACTACCCTCTCAGCTTAAGATATAAATGGTAAGTTAAAGTGATTGCTGTTTTTGTGCTGCACATAAAATTTATTATTCCGCAAAGTCTGGAATCTGCATAAATTATAAAGAAGTGTTTTTCAGAGTGTGGGGAACAATAAAAAAAAATCTTTAAATTGATGGATGACAAAATACTAATACATAATATCCTCTTTCACCTCCTGCACACAACAACTGTACAAGGTTTAGCCACAAATCCAAAAATCTCCAAATGCAAATTGCAATAACAGCCTTGTCACGGCACAATTCTGTTATTTTTGATATTTCTAAACTCTTCCTCTAGATCACCTGCTTCTCATTAGACTTATGAAAAAAGCTGCAGCTGAGAAGTTTTCAGAAAAAAACCAATGTGTTCACATGTAGAACACAGACATCAACTTTTTCTCCCTAAATCCTCTCCCTGTGCCCCTTTCCCCTCCTTTTGTTTGGGATTCCTTGTGAAGTTGGCACACTTCAAAGCTCTGGGATTGACAGCGTTGCAGACTGAAAGATCCCATTCATCTGCCAGCTGGAATTATACCGACATCTCTCTTGAGCACCACTTCAGAACCGCACTCTCTTTGCTTTAAATATCTGGCCTCTGCATGACACCTCGCAATACACTCGAAAAGCGTTCTGTGAAAGAAAACGCAGGGAGAAAAGGCTCTTGAAGAGTAAAAGAATGAGGTAGTTTAACACAATCCAATCGCACATCAGTTAAACTGCCTACAAGCTGTTTAATGGAGAGACACCAGTGAGGAGCACTCAGAGGTAACAGAGATTGTATATTCACTGTACAAGGCGCAATACAGAATCTCTAAATGCGGATGATGAAATAGATGAAAAAATATGCAACAAGCAAAGCGCTGTAAAATGAACTAAATGAAATAAATAAAGTGAAGAACTAGTACTGGAGTGCTAGTCAGGGTCTGTCAGAACATTCACATGTAGAGCTTACCAGGTTTATGCTCATAGCTTGATTAAACCCTCTCAGCTGAATTTCTCAGTTTGTCCAAGTTCAGATGCACATGAGAATCAAACTGCTGTTTCCAGTCTCCGCTCAGACTGATGCTGCATTTATGTGGTTGTATTTAACGTCATTCAGCTTTTGTTAAAAAGAGATAAGAAGCTAACGTTAAACCAAACTTGTTGGTAGCTAATATGCTTGGCCAATTTACTCAGTAAAGTCCCTTCATTTAGAAATAGCAATTGATAGTTTTCAATCCCGTGACAATGCCCTGAAGGTGAAAAGATTACCGTGTGACAGCAGTTATCTGTAGGAGAGGCAGTGACAGGGGGTTCATTTCTCTTTGGTTGGAAACTGTGAATGTTTGGATCACCTTTAACAGAGGTAAAACACTCATCTGAACACTTATTGCAAGTTTGGCTACTTCATATTATACAGCTCCACCTACATATTTTGGTCTTTATAAATGGTTGAACACATAAGCTAGCTAGTTAAGTGACTAGATTAGTTTTACTGTAGTTGATCACTTCAGAAAAATCTGAGTGATTTTGTAAATGTATATGATTTACAGCTACAATACAGCAGTAAATATATCTGACCTTGCATTTACTTAATCTTACCTTTGATAAAACATTTGCTGTGCTTCTGTGATTAGACAGAACCCATTATACGGTGTAAGCTAATATTAAATCCACATTGGGATTCATTTGCAGGCTGGACTCTGGACGTGGAGGGGTGCACGCACTGACAACAGCTAAGAGTACTGGGCTGCCTGCGAGTGCTTTGGGACGGGAGAGAGGCCCATGGCAGCACTCACTCCTTATTGAAAAGAGTAACAACGATACGTGCTTTCACATCAGAGTGTCTAATAACACCAGAAAAAGTCAGCAGATATATCACTAGTCGCTTTTTTTAAAAAAGGGGGTCAGAATACTTGCAAAATATAGTAACAAAGTTGCTAAGCTGGCAACACTGTTTGAAAGGGAGAAAGAGAGAGGAGTGATGAGGAGAATTTGAATGATCACTGCTCCTGCTCCCTCCTACTCCCTCTTGGAGTCCCTCCAAGCCATGCCCCCTTCCCTGCGTGCATGAGAGTGAGAGCGGAAGTCTGGAAGTATTTACTCCATCCGTTGTTTCCAGATGTATGATAATTATCGCATTTGTACGATAAACATGACCTCTGTACAATGTATGATCAATAATTGTAAAAATCTATAATTGCACTATAATTTTATGATGCCAGTTAGAGTCGGGTTGATAAAGGATATCCTCGCAGCTGTGATCCACTGTTGGTCGAATTTAGAATCAGATTTAACCTCAGCATTCATGCTATGTTTAAAACTGTAATTTTAGATCTGCAGTAAATGCTCCAATGAAGTCTCCAATAAAGTCTCGCGAGACAAATGCAGTCGCCCGCTTCCCTGGACAAGTACTGCAACTTCCCATGCGTTTAAGCTATAAGCTAGTTAATAAGTGTGTACTTAGGGCAATGGATTCTACAAAGAGCCAAAAATGACTCAAAAAGGCTAGCTCACATAAGTTGTATTGCAGCAGATAGAAGTTTTTGAGTGTACAAAAGTTATTGCAACAAAAACAATACTGCGCTTCATCAATGAGACATTGAGTTTGTATACCTTGATATACATGAGGCTATGGTAACCACTGGGACACAAAACCCCCATGATGTCTTACCATCCTCTATAATTGATACTTGTGAGAGTCTAATAACCGGAGTTATATGCGTCATAAACTCCTTTATGGGGTGGTATATTGAGGGCACAGTAAGCAGTAGTCTTTATTACAACATCAAGGAAATAGACTGGTAAGTAGAGGTCGACCGATATGTTTTTTTTAGAGCCCGATGCCGATGTTGATATCTTCAGAACCTCATCAGCCGATGTTCTTGGGCCGACATTAATGACCTGAACACAATGATATGTAAATTATAGGGCTGTCTTCAAAACTGGTTCTCCAGCGCCCCCTAAAAATTTATAATAGGGACCAAAAATTTAGTTTGTTGTAGAGACACGAAATTTGGTATACCCATCCCTTATCTTATGACGAACAAAAAAGCCAATCACAATGAGCCCCTATCTACAATTGTGTTGCCGTGGTAACGCCCGAAATATGTAATGTAAATGAATGGGAGACTATATTGAACACTAAACTGAGTTCTTAAACGTATCACAAAGAGCACCAAACTTTATCCAAAATTCAAGACCATTGATTAATAATTTTTTTTGGCAGAGCCATTAAAATCTATAAAAGGGGGGCACAATAGCGCACCCTGGAAAATGGAAAATACATTGGGCCTATGGAAAGTGAAAGTGCGTTTTTTCCGACATAGGCAAACGCTACTGGGTAGATAGATTGGCTGTGTCAACGCAAACAAAAAAATATATTATGGCTCCACCCAAAACTAAACAGGAAGTCCGCCATTTTGGGAGGAATACGCCACCCCCAAAATCAAACCCCTCATTCACAATCTAATTTCTCGTAGGATTTTCATCCAAAAGGTTCTAAATTTGGTCAGAATCATCTAGACACATGAGCCGACAAAAATTATCAGACAGTTTTTTTTTTATCTTAATGGGTGTGGCTGTGACAAGCCCTTAACGAGGAGGCCATTTGTGGGAAAAGAAAATCTCCTTCAAACATGTCACATGTCACAAACATTGTTGGATCTGGTTGGACCCAATGAAGCGTTTGTGCACATTAATGACCTGAACACAATGATATGCAAATTATAGGGCTGTCTTCAAAACTGGCTCTCCAGCACCCCCTAAAAATTTATAATGGGGACCAAAAATTTAGTTTGTCGTAGAGACACGAAATTTGGTACACACATCCCTTTTCTCATGATGAACAAAAAAGCCAATCACAATGACCCCCTATCTACAACCGTGTTGCCATGGGAATGCCCAAAGTATGTAATGTAAATGAATGGGAGTTGAGACTTGAACACTAATTTGACCTCTTAAACGTAACAGAAAGTGCTCCAAACTTTACTCAAAATTCAACACCTTTAAATAATATTTTTGTTTTGCAGAGCCATTAAAATCCATAAAAAGGGGGCGCAATAGCGCACCCTGGAAAAGTGAAAATACATTGGGCCTATGGAAAGAGTAAGAGCATTTTTTCCAACATAGGCAAACGCTACTTGGTACATACATAGGGTGTGTCAAGGCAAACAAAAAATTATATTACGGCCCCATCCCAAACCAAACAGGAAGTCCGCCATTTTGGTTGGAACCTGCGATTCCCAAAATCGCACCCCTCATTCCCAATCTAATTTCTCGTAGGATTTTCATCCAAAAGCCTCTATATTTGGTCTGAATCATCTAGACACATGAGCCAACAAAAATTATCAGACAGTTTTTTTTTTTATTTTAATGGGTGTGGCTGTGACAAGCCCCTAACGAGGAGGCCATTTTTGGGAAAAGAAAATCTCCTGTAACTTTCACAAACATTGTTAGATCTGGTTGGACCCAATGAAGCGTTTGTGCACATTGATGTCCTGAACACAATGATATGCAAATGATAAGGGTATCTTCAAAATTGGCTCTCCAGCACTTTAAAGTACGACATGCAGTCCTGCCCAGGATGCATGTCCACGCAGTTGCGAGCGGAGGCGATAAGTCTTCCCGAGGACACGTGCCCTCCGCGGTCGCCAGGGAGCTGAGGGCCTTTATCGCCGCTTGCGGCTTTAATTAGTTTTGTTTTTCCTCTTTATCTTTCTTTTTTTACTTTACCCACGCTTGTGTCAACCTGTGGTGTTTCTGCCTCATTTGCTCTTTCTAGATTTCTAGGTGTTGTACATGTTCTGCTGTCAGGTGGTTTCAAATGGATCTCAAAGCCTAATCACTCTTTTATTGTCTAGCCTGTGCCTCAGCCTTGACCCCCTCATCGGCAGCTGCTGCCTGCTCCAAAGACACTGGACTGCTGCAGTTGTGTCATCCATCACACCTGTCATAATCCTGTCTGTGCTAACATTACAAAAAGAAGAGCTGCTAGGGACATGTCGTAATGCACATCTTACTTTCTCAGGTAACAACAACAACAACACTTTAATGTTATATGACACTAGTCAAAAAATATGTACAGATATATATAGGCCTAATTTTGTAATTTTATTTAACAATAGAGGAAATAATGCCAAGTTATAAATAAATGTAGGCATAGTTCACATAGACGTCCATCTACATCTACATATAATGAAAATATGACACTGCTAAGTGAAGTCATGTTCTAAGTCAGGTATCCCCAACCTTTTTTTCACCACAGACCGCTTATGGCATTTTATTCGTGGCCAAGTAGTGGTGGGGGAGCGGACTTGCATCACTTGTGCATAACACGCAGTTTCAAAGTTAATGTAATTACTTCACCTATAATGCAAATGGATCAAAACTCACCATCATTTAGAGTCAGTCGGACTGGGCTCAACTTTAATCCAAAATGTTGTGAGATTAGATTTTTGAAATTTGATTTTTAGGGCCACCAAAAATCAAGCACAAATGGGTCTCAGAGGTATTTCACCCTCATGGTGAAGGAATCGATCCGAAAAGGGCTGTCTCCTCTTTTCAAGTTTGGCTTTGATTACAGACACTTTATCCGCAGACTTTCAAAACTGTGGTTGTTTTTACTTGGTGACGGATTCAGTTTGTTAAATATAGTTAAATATGTCATAAGCACATAGCCTACTTAAAGGGGACATATTATGCCTTTTTATCAACATTTAATACACTTGCTTGTGGTCTTAATAAAATGTATGACACATTTGGGTTTGAAAACCTCACTGATTAAGCCTCACAGGCCTCTCATCTACCCCTCTTTCTGAGTACCTGCTAAAACGCACAGTTTTGGCTGCCTGGCTCTTTTAATTCTCAAGCCCCGCCCCCTTCTCTCAGTGTTTCCTGTTCTCATTGTGTATGTTCCTACACAGTCATGATATTAGTTCCCTAGTTATTTAGTGCAGTAAAGTAACTTTCAGAGCAAATAAATTTTTGTTTAATGATGATGAGCCCAAGTGTACAAACAAATATATCAGTATTAGACCAAATAATACAAGCTAACAGTCTATGAACTTTTATTATGAAACAGCTGAGAAAAGCATTCTTTGTATTCCTTTAGGTCTAACTAATTACTATTATAAATAGATTAGAAGAGATTAATACAGTAAAAACTGTACAACCTTTCTGTATAAAAGCTTGACAGAATGTTACTCTCCTCTGGTCTCTCTCCTCTTTTCTCTCCTCTGGTCGCTCCTCTGGTCTCTCTCCTATGGTCTCTCTCCTCTGTTCTCTCCTCTGGTCGCTCCTCTGGTCTCTCTCCTATGGTCTCTCTCCTCTGTTCTCTCCTCTGGTCGCTCCTCTGGTCTCTCTCCTCTGGTCTCTCTCCTAAAATATGTTTGTTTAAACTAAAACAATGAATGCTAAAGAGATTTGCCGTTGCCAACATTTAACAGTCTTCTAAAACAGAGGCTAAAATATTGTCTCCTGTGCCTCGCCTGTGTCTTTATGAACTGTTACGTAACAGATTCACGGAAGTAGAAAATGGAGCGCTTGGATAGTATTAATATTTGCTGCACACAAACTTAAAATTTCTCTATGAAAGAATCTCAAATTTTCTGAGGCAGTACACACCCAAAATACACAAGTACATACAATACAACATACATACAATAAAATTAGCTTTTGCATATTATGTCCCCTTTAACGTACCACCGATCTCTCACAAAAAAGCCATCTCTATTGAGACCTTGTGAGCTGCATTCGTTGTAGCACTGAGCTGCTTAAATATACAGGTGTTAAGGGCATGTACTTTCATGTGGTCAATATTCATGTGGTTTATTCACAGCATTCAAAATACTCTGTTAATTTCATTTTTCAGCTGACCAGCATTTCTCTGTGAACGACGCAGTGACTAGACCAGGGGTCACCAACAGCCCGGAAAGTTCTAAAAATAGCAGTAGCTCCTCACGAATGAGCTCCTCATTGTTAATAATTATTGTGATCAGTCATTAACATGACATTGTCTTCACACAGATGAATATCATTAATCATTATTAATAATAATTTATATTTAAAGGTAAACCATACAACTTTGTTATTTAAGAAGTGCGCATCAAAATGGCAGCCCTTCGTTTTACTCAGTACCCTTGAAGTAGCTCTCAGTTTTATTTTTATTTATTTATTTAACCTTTATTTAGCCAGGTAAGTCAATTGAGAACAAATTCTCATTTACAATGACGACCTGAGTTTCAAAAAGGCTGGTGAGCCCTGGACTAGACTAACCCAAGGGATGAAGCCACAATGTCCATGCTATGGAAGCCTGTTTCCGCCACGTAAGAAAAACTAAAAGTCCAACAGGAAGTCATAATTATGAGAATAAAAGTCATAATTACAAGTTTTAAAGTCATAATTTTGAGAATAAAAGTCACAATTATGAGTTTTAAATTCATAATTATGAGAATAAAAGTAATAATTACGAGTTTTAAAGTCATAATTATGAGAATAAAAGTCGTAATTACGAGTTTTAAAGTCATAATTACGAGGAAAAAAGTGATTAACCAGCTGAATCACCATGCTCCGTAGCGCCACACGGCATCAAGCATGTGTTGCTTGGTTCAAGCTGGTTCAAGGTGCTGCAAACGCCTGTGCAGTTTGAAATTATGACTTTTAAAAGTCATAATTATGACTTTTATTCTCATAATTATGACTTCTTGCTGGACTTTTATTTTTTCTTGTGTGGCGGAAACAGGCTTCCATAGCATGCAGAGTTTGTTTTGATGCATATTTGTGAGTGAGTTAGTCAAGCGGAGTGAAATGTGCTTAAGAGGAAGTAGATTACTATTTTAAAATAAAACACCCGAAAGACTAGCAGCATATGAGCTGAAGGGTGGGTACCCTGGATTAGATGATCCATGAAGATGCCACAATCTACTTCACAAGCAAAACAGGCTACAGTCATGATAACCTATTATATTAAAATTAGACATGTTAAGTTAAGCCACTCAGGCAAGTAAAACTGATAAAAACTGACAATAGCCCCTCAGCTGGGCAGAAACATTTCATATAAATTACATATAATTCCTGTTGCCAGGACAGAAGACATGTCTTTTTCTTGTTTGGATAGCTTTCAAAAACAACAGCGTCCGTAATGTGATGCGACCCTCGTAACAACACAGAGTCTGTTGAGGGGTCTGCACCCTCTACTGTCTAGAAGTTACACAGGGTAGATTTCACTCACTCATTCATTTATTCATCTTCTACTGCTTGGTCTCCATTGGAGGTTGCATGTGGCTGGAACCTATCCCAGCAGCTTTGGGCCTGACAATGGCCAGTTGGTTGCAGGGCTGACATTTAGACACAACCATTCACTCACATTCATCCACTAGAGAGCACTGGCCACTCTGCTACCATGCACCTGTAGCGTGTTCTCAGTGGTCACCAGGTTTGGACATAGGCAAAGGACACAGGAAGGTGGTAACTGCACGTTTAATGCCCTTTAAAAAAAGCAGCAAGAGGCACTGGATTAGTGGACACACTAGCATAGGCACGAGTACAGCTCCCAGCACAACTGCTCATCTCAACTGTTTTACATATACAATAATCTAATACAGTTTTATATTACTAACAGTTATAATGTACATCTGACATGTTTATAATATAGTGTACTACCATGTATTACATTGGTGATCTACAGTATTTATTAAAAATAAAAACAGTCAAAAACAAAATATATGTGCAGAAAAGCACATATTTAAAAAAAAAAAAAAAAAAGAATAATGAAAATAAAATCAGCATTAAAACAATGCAGTACCACTTATTATTTTATCACAAAGTATATGAAACAAACCTTTAAAAACAGCAGCAAGAGGCATTGGATTAGTGGACACACCAGCACAGGCACGAGTACAGCTCCCTACGTTTTTTTAGGGAGACACAGAGACATGACTTACCAGCACAACTGCTCATCTCAACTGTTGGGGACAGAGAGGCAGCTGCGAAAAAAGGTAAGAGGGTGTGTCACACTAATTATGGCCCCTGTGCAACAGGTAACGGAACTATACTTATTCAGTAATAACCGTTTGTTTTTTCTTATACTAATACGAAAACAATGTTATATAATGATCCAAAACAAAAGAATCTGTACAAATAAAGAAGTTGCACTGTAAGGTTTTGTGGGAGTTCACAAAAATCAACCACAAATATTGACTCGCTACATACCCAATTAAGAATGTAATTTTAAAAGGTCAGTTTTGTTTTAATATAAACCTTAACATAAAAAACACTGTCTCATCCAATACCAATTTTGTACAGAAGTCAGTTTGTTTAGAGCATTCTTTAGAGCATTTTTTTTGTTTGTTTTTAGTTTTTTAGTATTTTGTAATTTATGATATTATTATCATCATAAATAGATCTTGGACATGTGTAAAGTTTCAAAGTAAAGTTTCAATACACTGTTCATTTAACAGATAATTTGTGGGAGGCTGTTGCGTCTCCTCTTAGGCCTCTACTGGGATTGTCCTGTGGTTTTGTTTGGCTGTGTGATGAACAACCAGTATTATGACATATGCTCCTCATTATTCCAATGTGGATCTGGTTGGAGTTTTATATTAAACCCATCTTTTAGCAATTGTCTACTGACGGTCATACTGAGTTTGACGACAATTACACACAGTTTTGTGTGATGAGGTCTGAGATTAGGACAGTCCGGTGTTAGATGCAATCAATATGTTGTAATGAATGCTGCTTTGTAACATAAGCTCTGAAGCCACAGCAATCACTACAGAATAATTAGCAAACTAATTGAACAAAACAGAATAATAGCAAACAGAGCCACAGAAGTATAAAGAATATCCGCTGAAAAGTGGAGAGGAGAGCTGGCTCTTCATGCAGTATTTATGAAAAAATTGTAAGTAACTATAATTACATAATGAATTAAATAACATATTTAATGTTGTTTGATCACATACACCTGACATTGCATGATAGAGATTGAATTAAATGTTATTTACTGGGAACAAGGAACCTACAGACAAATGTTTGTCTATATGATATGTAGATGGAGTGCTGTTATTGAATGGATAGAAGACATATGACATAGTGAGCCCACAGTATTGAGTAATGTGATTTGTAGGGTATAGTCACTGGATTATTATCAGCAGATATGCAGTAAACAAAAAATTACAAAATTTACCAAAATTTGGGGATTTGAATAACAGATGCCGTAAAAGATCTAATGATCTTTTGTCTAGACTAGAGGCAGTGCCCCCTAGAGGCTGGCCTATATAACTTCAGTTTCTGCCTGACTCCCTCTTAACTGTCTTTGCTCTTGTTACAAGACGGCTGGTTTGCTGGCGGCCTGCACCCAACTACTTTCTTTTGTTTTCTCTCATCTATCACTGCACAACATTTCATATTTACACACACACACACACACACACACACACACACACACACACACACACACACACACACACACACACACACACACACACACACTTTTCTACAGCTACACTTATGATAATCATACATATATGAATATACTTTATTTGCTTTAATAAAAGCCTTCAAATGTTACCACTGTTTCACTTTTTCTTACAGCTGTAAGAGCAAGGTCGTAACAAATGGAAAGACTATTACGCAGAGTTCTGTCCTCTAAGATTTGCATCTATGTCAATTAAAGCCTCAAAACCTTTATGTATATGTATGGCAATTTAGCTAGTAGTAAATTAAAAAATAAAAGTCTGTCTTATGCCAAATGAATAAATAAGTGAGAGGCTCATCTTTTTTGGTGAAGTCACCTCCAAAGGGGTGTTGATGCTTTTCCTTTGGCACCAGAGGGTTTATGGCTGAGCTTGTAGCTTGTAGCAGAGTCAGAAGTAGTTCTAGTGCTCACATCACACGCCTCCTGTGACCTGTCCCCCCGACCTCCCTCAGTGACAAGATGCACAACGCCTTTCTGAAAGATGAGCAGTGAAGCACAGAAACACACTGATTGGTTATCTCTAACATCATCCATCATCACTGACAGCCCTCCATCATTTTCCATATTCATAAATCCTTCCCATTGATACAGCAGCCAGACTGTTCTCTGGTGAATTGCTCTGGGTTTCACTGTGTTTGTACAGAAAGACATCAGATCTCTCATCCCCCACTGACACTTGGACAATTAAAAGAGCAGACAGGAAAAGTGGTCACCCGTGAAAATCTTTACATGAGTAAACAAAATAAAAATGTTAAGGTATGCTATAATTGACATATGCAGGTCAAATGGAACAGGTTTAGATTTTTTTTACCAGGTGACGGAGAGACTATAGGCCTTGCTCTGAGCTAAGTTTCCTGTAAATGGCTATGGCTTGGACATTTTCACATGTGTAAGAAATAGTTCTGGACCTTTGATTTGTCTGTTTGAACAAAGATCCATGACACTGACAAAACAAGAAAAAATATTACTTGATTTTATGTAGTCCATGAACTCTAATTGTTGTATATATGTTTCTTCCTGGGTCACTGACCAACCCACTCAACTCAGTGAGACAAAAGCAGTCAGTTTGATACGTTTTTTTCTTCATTCTTTGTATGCATTTAGTTGCAAATGTTGAATTCGTTGTTCACAGATGCAGTTGTGATATGGACAAAAAGCCATCCTCACATGTGCACTCCTGAAGCTGAAATGGATCTTTTAAATCACCTTACAACATGTGATTGGATTTAAAGCAATGAGAAATAGTTAGTTTCTTCTTACTGACTTTATTTTGTATTTTGGAATCTAAGGCTTGAGGAGCAGAAGATTTATGCAGGGCAAATCAAATAACAAGTAAAAAAAAGGTATTATTATCTGTGGCACAGAATGAAACTTCATGAAAAAAATAGATATAAGAAAATCCCAAGACCTTTTAAAGGTTGGATAAGGAGAGGTTGCAGTAAAATACTGTGACACCAGACCTGCAGAGGTAAGACGATATGGTCTCAAAGAAGGCCAAGACCAAGAACTTGTATAAGTATATATATATATATATATAAGTATGGAGGTCACACAACACATGGCCCAATTTATCCCTTTTTAAAGAACATAGGTATCCCTGAAAGAAGTCCCAAATTAGTAATAAAAATATCAAAGGCATGATGTCAGTGTCCTCAATGATAGTTATGACCTTGGCAGCCACATCACAACCAACCAAAAGAAAATATAGATAGGTTAGGTTAGAGAGAGAGAGAGAGAGAGAGAGAGAGAGAGTTTTTGTGATAAAAATGTGACTCAAATGTCAAGACTCTACAACCCTACAGCAGTGCTTTCTGAAAATTACAGGTATTTACATATCATTGCACGTTTTCTGATTGTACATGAATTCATATCAGTACAATCTCATCTTCAGTTTTCACGGAAGTCACGGATTAGACCTCAAGTATTCTAGTAAAATGGACATCTGTCCATGGATAAGGGCACCTCAGGACATGGAGGGCTCTAGGGAACATAAATATGTATTCTAACTTGAAACATTCCACTTAAATTTCTAACAATTTATGTTTTGGCCCAGGGGCTCTATTTAAGAGACAGATTTTCCTATGGGGAGCATAGATGCAATCATACTGAGCAATCCCTTTTATTATTTAGTACCATTGGTTGAGATAGTGTGTGAATTATTCAAACACTATATCCTTCAGGGTCATGCCATTGACAAGTTTGAGTCAAATGAAGGTATAGCTGGGATCAGAGGTCACAGATGTGTTTACAATAATGAATAATGAGGACAGATCAGATGGCATTCTGAGTTGTAGCGGTCACAGTCTTGTTATGGATTTAAATGGATGGACAGAAGACAAACTGACAATGGTTGAAGCTGTCAATTGGTCATGACATTTTTCTAAAAACAAAACATAAAGAAGTAATAGTAATACTTTACCACCAAAAGTACAAATATATTACATAAACTTAAGTTTAGAGCTTACCTTAAACTTTCAGCTCTGAGTTCAGTGTTACGTTGTACCATCCCATAATTATCTCAGATTTATTTAACATGCCTTACCAATATTTATCTGCATTTCACTTTGCTTCCCTTTTCTCTATGCATGTCTTTCTTTTTAGCGCTGAATGTCTGTGTTGGTGTCATGATCCTCCTGTTTTCTCCCCCTCCTCCCCTTCTCCCCTCTGTGTTTGCGTGTGTGTCTGTCCAACCTACCTGGGAGGAGCCATCCACTCTTCACCAGCTTCTGCCTGTGAAAATCACCTCACCTGTGGTCCAGCTGCAATCTACTCTGCCTATGTAAACCTGGTTCAACCTCCACTCTCTGCCAGTTTTAGTTTTAGTCTTAGTTCCCGGCTTTTCAGTGATTTGGACACTCTATTTTTCAGTTTTTTACTCCGGTCGTCATTCTCTCCATCTCCAGTGTTACTCACCTGCCTTGGTCTCCATGTGGCTCATCGTCCTCCAGCTCTGTACTAACCTGCTCCTCCATCTTTTTGTGTCTGCTTGTGGATGCTGGATGTAAACTTGTCTCAAGCTCACTGAGCATAGATGGAAATATTAGTCTGAGGCAGATTATATAAGTGCTGGTTTTGAAAGTCTGTGGTGCATTTCCTTGAAGCGGATGTGACTGGAATAAGTCATTCTGGGGCTGTAAAACATTCTTCAGATGTAATCTTGTTTCCAGATGAAAGGCCCAGTCATAACGGACCATCTCCTGCTCATGAGGCCTCTGTGGAGCAGCGCTGCAGCTTCAGGGAGATTACACTGGATTTAAAGCTGATCTCACCCACCCCCTGCCACCGCCTTTGTTATAGGCGGAGGTGGGGTGTGGAGACTCTACTAAAAGACTTGTTCTGAAAAATAAATATATTACTTAAACAAAGGAAAAATGAGCAACTCTGAAAACTGGCCTATACATTATTAAGTCTTAAAAACAAACCAGTTTCTGTTTTTAAACAGAGACTGATATCTTGGCTGAGAAACAATCAAAAAAGGAATTCTTCTCTTTACTCCAGGTGTCCCCAATGTGGTCTGTGGCTCTAATGCTGCTGGTCTGTGAAGAAAAATCTGTATATGATTTGATTTTTCATTTTATAGATGACCGTGATCTTTCAGGTGTTTTATTTTGAAATAGCTGTCTACTTCCGCCGAGGCCTCTTTCCCACACTTTACTCCTCTAGACTAACTCATGCTACTCAAATTCGGCTTTAACAATCTGGCTTCACTCCTCAAGTCAGTCTATTCACTGTGTCTTTTACAGAATGAATGTTGTGAATAAACCACATGAATATTAACCACAAAGTAAAGTTAAACATAAGGTCCCTGCTTTACTCTTCCAGCCTCTGCACACCAGGATTTATTCACTTTTTTAACCCTTTGTTAAACAACATCAAAAAAGCAGAAATGGAGAGGTTTTCTTTTGCAATATCTTTATTATAATTTGTTATTATTGTACATTCTAGGTGGGTAGCACGATGGCAAAGTGGTTAGCGATCTTGTCTCACAGCAAGAAGATTGTGGGTTTGATGAGGAGTCTGCATGTCCTCCCCTTGCTACCTTGGGTTTTCTCTGGATTGTTCAGGGTGTACCCCGCCTCAGGCCAAAGTTGCTAGGATAGGCTCCAGCCACTTGTGACCCCCAACAGGACTAAGCGGTAGAAGATGAATGAATCTATATAGGTATTCCTCAAAGATGTTAAGGTAAGTTAAAATTTGAAAATTGAAAAATTTCAACAAATACCTTTTTATATGACTACCCCAAGTTTACACACAGATGAAAACAGAATGACCTGCATTAATTTCCAATGGGAAATCATGATAACAAGTGAGTCTTTATCAACTGTAGGCTTTAGACACATTTTAACAGTGATGATAACAACTATATCTATAAATGCTATCCCTCAGGATAATTCCTGTATAGTGTAAGGCAGGATACATTTTTGTATAAATTTGCTGAACTAAATGTTATCAAACAATGCAATCTTTATTACAGTATGAGCAGAAGTGAAAGCGAAAGTGATTGCAAACTAAACTTTCTGGTCCTCCTTCGTCAACAGTTGTTTTGGTCCTGCACATGTCTTTATCAATGGCTTTTATTGCAACATCTTGTATTTCCCTCTCATGCTCTTTTGAGCTGTGTGGGGCTCCAAAGTGGATATGAAACACATCCAGTGGGCGAGGTTGTGCAATGTTTGTCGGTGGCGTTCCGCATCAAAGTGGAGACGCATGCAATGGAATTTGGGGGTTAGAGAGCAAGCTAAGACAGATGATGCTACCGTCTCACCGATTAATACAGTGCTGTAAAATGCATTGGAATAGTGTATACGAAATGTTCGAAAGACACCTTGAACAGTGCTGGGCAATTACCGCTGTGCTGTCGGACCACACTGTCACAAAGCTTTAAGATGCCAGAGCTGGAGTCCTCACCGGCACTTATTGCATCAATGTTAGACCCTAGAATGAAATGCGTAGATCACATAGATATACTAATTTTTCTTCATTAAAAACTAGTATGCCTAGTTTATAAATATTTATTCATTTTTTTTAAACACAGAGGATATGAGTTTGGTTATGTACATTTTTAATTTCTACTAAATTTTTGTGTATTTAATTGTTTAGTATATGCACTCCTAGTCATTTCAGATGATGTAGTGCAATAATATCTGCATTCTAATTAGAGTTGAAATGTTCATGACCATTTATTTGACTATTTTGATTATTCCCCGGGCTTGCGGACACTCGATCCTTCTGTTAGGAGTCTGCATGTCCTCCCAGTGTTACCGTGAGTTCTCTCCAGTTCTCCGGCTTCCCCCCACCGTCCAAAGAAATGAATGTTCAGGTGTATTGGTGACTCTAAAGTGCCCCGCCTCAGGCCCATAGCTGCTGGGATAGGCTCCATCCACCCTCGACCCCCCAGCAGGGACCAAGCAGTAGAAGATGAATGAATGACTATTGTATGGTTCAGCAAACTAAACTAATACCAACTAAATCTGTGAAAATGTTACAGGGGTGGGTGGGTGCATGCGTCTCTTTGCAGTATTTGGGTTGACTCGTTTGCCTGTTGGGCTGTACAGTGGCAGATTGGTTCATCCCTTTTGAGCTATTTTTTTATGTGTATTTGTGGATGTTTTCCTGTGTTGCATGAACAGCTTCCTCACAAAGGTAAAACTCATGAAAAAGAGCAAAATGAACTGCTAATTGTAAATTGTCTGCATTAGTCTGTCTCAGTTTTGGAATCAAATATAGGTTCTGTGCATTCATTTTGTTTGAGACATTTTACATGCAAAAAAGTAATATAGTACGTATGTAATAAGTTCGGGTATTGTAATTATGTATTCAAATCATCTGAGGTGGACCAAAATAATATATCAAATAGAATTCTGGCAATATTGCTATATTTTTTATTTATATGCCAAAATTACATATAAATGCACTAATTGTGCAGGTGCATTAGTGTAGGAATCAGGCCCTTGGTTAATGCTCTTGTTTATGGCTTGTGCGACATAGCTGCTTGTTCTTGACTCTCTCCTGCATATATACAACAGTGGAAACACAAGCCATTTCTGGACTGTATGAAACCATACAGTGTAGACCCACACATTAGCATCTGGAGAAACACAAAAAGACAGCAAAAAGAGAATCAAGAAGAAAATCTAGAATCAGTTTTTCCACAAATAAGACGGTTTGGTGATGTTAATTTCTGCTTTCTCAAACTAATTTTTGCAGTAGGTTTAAGCTGCATGTCCCTCGGCCACAGCTGACTGACTGGTCAAAAGATATTTGACTGAGAACTGCACTCATGACTCATGACCTTTGGCCTTTCTTTTTGACATAGTACTGCTGCGACTCTGCCAAAAACACCATCAGAGTTCTTACTCTCAGATTAGTCACTGTTTTTCAAAGCATGCAATATCCTGACACTTAGCTCTGTCACTCTCCAATACATAAAGAGACTTGAATGAAATGTAATAAAGTATTTAAATCTGTGGAAGCAGATTACCAAATGCTTTGACTGAGGGTTTTGTAAGTAAACAATAAAGCGAAACCAATCAAAAGGTGCATGTAATGCTAGTTTTCAGGAAATGGAAGACACATTCAGGAAGAATGTTATTACTGCTGTTTTGCATTGTCTTTTCAAATTTATCTTCCATAATTACCCACCATTCATTAACTGTATGGGTTGTCTCCCAAAACTGCTCTGTACAAAAATGTATAATTATTAACTAATCTCTCCTGCTGGATGTTTGGCTCTAATTAGTTAATGTCCTTGTTCTATTGGAAGAAAAAGTCAATACTTGAAAATAAATAATTGCTTATGAATTGCAGACCACTAAGCACAAGCTCTGCCAAAAACATGCCAATTCTTTTAACTGGCTTCTGGTGAAAGATGCAATAATGAATATCCATTCAGGAGGCACGGTTCCTGCTGCAGTGAGTGAGGCTAATGGTGACAATAAAACTATAAAACATGCTGTATTGTTGCCTTGGCGCTCAAACACTGTCCAAATGCTCAATAATACCCTTAAATATGGCAACAGTTAGGCAGTTCTGCGACAAAGTGATGTCTTCATTAAACCCAGGAAAGACATAACACTACAACTCATAACTCAGTGCATAATTCCAGCTTCATAACTGATATAGAGGCTCCGGAGGCTCATCTACAGCTAATAGATGGTTGCCCAAATGAACATGCAAAGCCCTGAATGTGCTGGAGCTATTACTCTGTCTCAGTGTGACCTTTACGCAAGGGATATAAGCCAAACATATGTTCCCTAACAAGAATGCCATCCCATTTATCTCCTGGGTCCCATAAAGTGTTAGCTTCTGTTGTATACCCTTAGCTAGGGGACTCTTAGCTTCTTGAGCCGCCTCTGATGACACCAGTTTGTTGACTTATTATGCACACATATTATTACACATGCTTATACAGGCATGCTGTACATGAATTACAGAAAATATACTGTTAAGCCCAGCTTCAACAAACATAAGAGAAAGCTGCCATCAGAAACTACTATTACGTAATACAAGCTTTGTTTATTTGTTTCTCTAAGCTCTTTTTACAAAGTTATGTAAAGGCCATTGGTCCACAACAAATGATACTGAAATATCAATCTATAATACAATAAAATACAATTATTATTAAAAAAGAAAATCCAACCCACGCTGAGGCCCGAAATAACTTTCTGTTGAAGCATTAACCAGTTCAGAACAATTAGCAGCACTTTAACTGTTATTCCTCTCCTATGAGTACTGCAAAGTTCAGCTGGGCAGATTGTACCTAAAATTCATCAGCAACTTCAAAATAAGACTGTGAATTGTGCAGTCTGATCAAGGCTTAAGTCTAGAAATATTTTGTCTTGGATATAAAAAGGGAAAGAAATTTCAAAACGCTCAAACAGAATCTCTTCACATCACTTTTTTGCCTCATCTCATCTAAATCTTTTTTGCTTTCACATTGTACTGACAGCTCACCCATCCCTAATACTACAAACTAACAAGTCGATTTGCAAAAAGTGCAAATTGAATGAATACTGTATGAAATAAGCAATGCATGACAATAACAATTGTGGGATAATTCTGTGATGAATTGTGGCCTAATTGACAAATGAGGCCATTAGAAGCTTGAAAGAGCTTGTTGTGAATACTAATAAAAGGCCCAGACACATCAGATATTCTTGTATCAAAATTAGGCAAAAAATGTTGTCCTAATAAATGAAACAAGCTCATTACACTACAATAGATCAAAGAGCTGCACATTGAATGGTTGGTAAACACAGAGACTGACTCCAGGGGAAAACAGCAGCACGGATCACAGCGCTTACAAAAAATTTCACGACCAAATGAGAAATACAACTACTGAGAAATAATTTAGTGTTTCCAAAAGAGTCACTGTGCCATCTGTTTTACACTGTTGATCTGGTGAAGTTATAATGCTGTGGCCAGTACAAAGACCATCCTTGACAAGACTTGTTTGCCGATTTTATATATATATATATATATATATATATATATATATATATATATATATATATATATATATATATATATATATCTGCACAGAAACGATTGTATTGACTGTGATTAATCACTTCTCTTTTTTTTTTGAAAGCTGAGTTACATTTGAATGATTTAAACTGTATTTTGTACTAAATATAATAAAGACAAGGCTCACTCATTTTGACATTCTGATGGTAAATATGTGGCACAGTGAATAAGAAATGTCACTAGCCACACCTAGGCCTGATTACTGCCAGACCTGCTAAATCAAGAAATCACTTAAATAGAACCTGTCTGACAAAGTGAAGTAGGCCAAAAGATCTGGAAAAGCAAGACATCATGCATCATGCAAGACATCCAAAGAAATTCAGGAACAGATGAGAAAAAAGTCACAACATCTGAAGAACTACAGGTCTCACTTACCTCAGGTAAGGTCAGTGTTCATGACTCAACCATAAGAAACGGACTGCGCAAAAGTGGCATCCATGGCAGAGTTCCACGGCATACACTACTGACCAAGAAGAACATAAAGGCTTGTCTCACTTTTGCCAAAGACTTTTAGAAAAAGATCCTGTCTGACTGATGAGAAGTTGAACTTTTTGGAAGGTGTGTGCCCCGTTACATCTGCTTTAAAAGTAACACAGCATTTGAGAAAAAGAACATCATACCAACAGTCAAATATGGTTGTGCTAGTGTGAGGGTCTAGGGCTGCTTTGTTGCTTCAGTACCTGAACAACTTGTTGTTATTGATGAAACCATGAATTCTGCTCTTTACCAAAAAATCCTTAAAGAGAATGTCCGTTCATCAGTTCATGACCTCCAGCTGAAGGGCACTTGGGTTCTGCAGCAGAACAGTGATCCAAAACACAAATCCACCTCTCACTGGCTTAAGAAAAAAAAATGATAATGAAGGTTTTGGAGTGGCTTATTCAAAGTCTGGACTTGATTCCAATTTAGATGCTGTGGGATGACCTTAAAAAGGCGGTTCATGCTTGAAAACCCTAACATGTGGCTGAAACAATTCTAAAACAATTCTGCAAAGAAAAAAGTGGGTCAGAATTCCTCCACAGCAGAGGGTGCTCAGGGTGACATGGCTAGAGAGGATGGCAAGACAGGAAGTCAGCGACCACATTAGACCTCCCCGGCCTATACTTCACTTGAAACCGATGGGGCTGCATTTCCACCATTGCGAAATGCAGCTGTTTGTGTCCTTCATTTTGTAGAGCCTTTGTACTCCTCGATGGTCCATCTGAAAAAGAAAGTCTCTTCCCAACAAATAATATTTAAATGCACCCATTTTATGTCCAGATAGTCCAGCTCAATGGCTGTACCTTGTAAGAGGAACTGCCCCTAAGGCATCAGTTTGAACAACAAAGGGTTGATTAAAGTCTGATTAAAGTCTGAGTACCGATTACAGTTTGCTCTAGCAGCATCTCTTTGCCTAATAAAATGGATACTGACAGCCTCCACCTTTCAGTGGATGGAAATGGGCCTGGTCCTGTGGAATGAAAACTGTGACTTTAATGACCTTGTTCTACACTCATCACACGGGCATTGCAGGGCTGCAGCTGGGTGGAACTTGGAACTTGCTATCACAGGTCTATGGCCTAACAAGTCAGTTCTGACAGACACCCAGAGGGCAGAGGTAATTGGTGTGACCTGTGACCCCACCAAAGGTGTGTTTGGTCCAGCCCTCAAGAAGACGAGGGAAACCAGCACCCTTCAAAAACAAGAGGGCAAACCCTTTGACCCATCTCTGCCTCGTATCTACCCTCCTGTCCAGCTCAGGTCTAGAGGACGAGCTTCGCTGCCACAGCAAGGGCTAGGGGCATTAAAGTAGGCCCCAGACCACACAGATGGCTGGGCAACAGCTCATAAAGAAGCAGCGGTCAGAAAAATCTAAGCCATGGGGTAAACTCTTTTGGTGTTTGATACAGGCTGCAGTTCGCTATTGCTGATGTGGTGGTTTCCACCCATGTTAACATAAACAAGCAATCAGAGTTGTACCAGACAGGGAGTGCTAAAGGGAGTTTTACTCCCGTTACCTCCTTGTCCCAAAGAACAGGTCCACGTCCCTTCGTCCCATCCTTAACCTTCGTGTGTTAAACAAACACCTACAGAAATATACATTCAGGATGTTAACTCCTCTGCTCTGTTGCTAAATATGCCTGGAGGATTGGTTCACCTCTTCTCCTGTGTACCCCGAACACAGAAAATTTCACCCTTTTGCTTGGCAAAATAAAGCCCAAGAATGAGTACCAAGCTTTTCAGACTTCTGGGAGCACGCAGTTTGGGACACTACAACAGTGTCAAATCACCTTAGAGCTCTTGGGTTCAGAATAAACCCACTCAGCACATAACGTATTTGGGTCCAAGCATAAGCTCCCTCTCATATCAAGAGACACTAACGAACAAGAGGTTGCACTCTCTGAATCAGTGTCTCTCACATTTTCAACGGGGTGAGGTAGTCATGTTAAGGCTCCCCAGTCTCATGGTATCAGTGATAGTGGAGTTGACAAATGCAAGGCTTTTCAACAGTTACGGTGTACCTGGCAGCCGGCCAGGTTGGTTTTGGAGACAGTTCAGCATGGCAACTTCCCCTGGTGTGCCATTTTTGAAGGATGCACATCAATAAACTCCCAGTATTCAGACCATTGGTTACATCTACATGTGAGCAGGACATTCAGTCTCAGGAAAGGAGATCAACTGTTTGTATCTTGGGAAACCCCTTACAAAGGGAGGCTGGTGTCTTTTCAGAAGAGGTCTGACTGGATTGTGGAGGCCATTTCCCTGGCCTATAAGTGCAGGGGTATGCCACCCCTGGGTACTTAGGGCACACTCTACAAGAGGTGTGGCTCAGCAGGCTATTTGCACACTTTTGTATGGTTTTACAGACTGGATGTCTCCAGCCCGTCTTTGTCTCAAGCGGTCTTACAACCGAGAGTCACATATAAGGTCATTGCTTGGCTCATCAGACCTCTTTGGGAGACATGTGTGCAATCTGGGTAGTCCATATCGCCCATAGTGAAACACCAAACCAAATTTGGAAAAAAAAACCTTAAGGTTACTTGACGTCACCCCAGTTTTTTGATAACAGAGTGACGTCTCTCACCTACACATCACTCCTTACAATGAGGGTAATAAACCTCTCTAGCCCTTAAATACTGTTCATATTTTATACCTTCATATTATGGCCTGGGTACATTTTGTCAATATCAAATTTTAAACAACAGATCTATTTCAAAAGTCTGAATGGCCTATGTCAATAAATGTATGATTAATTAAATGTTTCAGAGAGAAGGAAGAATTTTTTTTTTTTACCCTTTCACAGAATCCTGTTATACACAAGACATAAAAACAAACAAGCCATAATGAATAAAATATATTTGACTGACATTAAAAATGGCATAAACATTCTAGAACTGTCGGAATTTACAGTATAACCATACATATAGGATAAATTATTGTTAAGCAAACTCAAATGTTATGAATTTGAAACATCTTCACCACACATTCTGATGTCAGGGCTGTGAGCTACTGGGTACCACAGGGCATGGGTCTCTGCTGTATACCATTTATACAAATGATTTACCAAGTGTGCTGAATGCAACAAAAATGTGAAGTTATTCCACAGTATATATGTCAGTATAAAATAAGGTAAGGAGTTACTGGCTGTTGTCCAATGGATCAATGCAAACAAGTTAGTTTTGAATGTGTTAAAAACAAAGAGACAAAACTTCTTGGCCTCACATTGGACAAAACATTATCTTGGAAAAAACATATACACAATATCATTACAAAGATAGGAAAGGGTCTGTCTATAATCAGAAGATGCAGAGCGTTACTTTCACCAGATGGAGTAAGAAAAACAACCCAAGCTTTAATATTATCAAATCTAGAATACAGCCCAATGATTTGGTCTTGTCGAACAACAAAAAATATAAATAGACTCCAAGTAATTCACATTTTTGTAACATTTGTCACAAACATTGTGAACTTTGGACGGTATTGTATATGAAGTGCAATACTCAGGGCTGATAGGGTAAACGCTATTTGAACTATACTTTGTGCTATATTTTATTTGAATACATGTATGAATGGATATTAAAAAAAAAAAATTGTATTGTTAGTTTTGTTTGTTGTTAAAATTTATCTGAGAGTGTTTTATTAACGTAAATCATTATCTTTGTGGACCACTGTAAGAATAGCGGCAGCTTTGCTGCAGCTAAAAGTGTATCCAATAAATAAATAAATAAAAAAAATAATAACCATCTTTAACCACTGTAACCATTAAACAATGTCCTTACTGCTATATCAGAAGTACCTCCTGTTTCCTGTTTCCTGCTACTGGTGAATTTGGGCTCCTCAAAAATGTTATGTTTTCTACGTATTTTTACCGTTATACTATTATCAAGCTGTTACTCAGCAACTTTTTATTCCCCACCTTAATGGATATTTAACTCTAAAGACTGGATAGGTTATTGCAGGTACTGATATTTGACAGATTCTCAACTGCCTTGGCCTACATCCTATTGTGTATGGAACCTAACTGGGCCTCTGGCCTCACTACAATCCACAATCATCAACCAATACAGGTAATCATGTCAAGAAACAAAAGTAAGATATGCTGGAACAAAAGAAACAGTTTTATGTTTAAATGCTCAAAAACAAGAGTCAAACTTCCTGTCATTTACTAAAATGATTCTGGATACAGTGAGTACTGAACCTGAACCTGAATTGATTGTGTCATAAAAGATGATTCCTCCGAAGTTGTAGCAGTAGAAACCAAGTCAGAGATAATTGTGTGTATTTATAGACCACCCAACTGTGACCTTTCTGTGTTTATTATTGATATCTATGTTCTTGAAATTATTTCTAATGAAGGGAGAAACTGTTACATAATGTTTGACTTTAATGTAAATTTGGGAAACAGTCAGGGTAATTTGGTAACTTAAGAATTTATTAACACCATGTATTCCTATAGTTTTTATCCCATGATCACAGCAGCCACCAGAATGACAAATACTTCAGCAACACATATAGATATGTGTTATATAATAAGACTATGAGATCTGGTGTTCTTAGCATGAATGTGACTGATCATTGTCCTTTATTTTTAATTATGTTTGATGAGAGTGAACAATGTCTACCCCGACAAAATATTAATTATTACAGGAATTTTAGTGTAGCAAATTTGATGATGAAGTCAGTCAGTTACAATGGACTGAAATGTATTAATCTGAGGATGCTCAGAAAGCCAACAGTTTTTACAAAAAATATTAATCAGACTTATAATTCATTTTTCCTCCTATAAATTCCCACTCAGCAATATAGAAATAATGTATCACACCTGTGGAAAACTATCAATTGTATTCTTAACAAAAAAAGTCTTTAAAAAACAGATGCCTAATGAATTTAAGGTAGATGATTGTCTTGTCTCAGATCCTGGTCTAATTTCTAAAAAAATTCAGCACATTTTTTCTGAAGTTGGTCCAACGTTGGCAAGAACTATATTAAGTCTAAAGGACTGTTCCCCAGGATATGACAATATTGACAGTCAATTATTCAAGTCTATTCATCCATATATTCTTAAACCTTAAGCTCATATTTTCAGACTTTTTTTTTGTTTTTTTTAGTTAAGAACCTCCTAAAATATATATACACAACTTATTAAATGAACCTGCGGGCTTACCAACATGACACCCGTGTTTTGTTTTGAGATGCTGCTGGAGATGAGCTGGTTTCATGGCACCATTAGCTAACGTCTTGCCACAGAAAAAGCACAGAGGCCACGGCGGGTTGCAGGTGGTGGACATAAACTGATTGATTGACAATGGTCTACAGTCCCTTAGCCAATAGGAGCAATCTTTTGACATTATCGCAAGCTAACATTTCTACCCTGTAGTGAAAAAAGGCAATGTGGCAGGTGCGCACTTCGCTCTGCAGCCTGTAAAGGGAAGTAACGCAAGGACAGAACCTGCCTCCTTGACTTGTGTCATCACAGCCAAAGGTTTTGAGAAACGAGGCACTTTTGTCCAGGTGAAGAGACTTTTTCCGATAAATTAGATGTTTTGTTTTGCTTTGTTTTTTTATGTGAATTAGTAGAGAACCCAAATACACAATTATAGCTGATGTAAAAGTGTTAACTAGAAAAGCGCTAAAAACCTGCTTCCATTTCCAAAAACTTTTTTTATTTGAGTGGGGGTTTCTGCCGTGACAGCAACTAAAACAAGATTATGGAGAAGATTGGACATAAAGGACAATAGAAGAAACCTGACGAGAAGAACTGTCAGTATTAAATGTAACACTTTTTACCATCCACGTTTTTATTTTCAACAATAGCATTTTGGTGTATATAGTAGATTAGGGGTTTAAAGACACACATTTTCAAAGTGGTCAGTACATGGGTAATATTTTGGAAAATTTAATTTTGGTAAAGATTAGAACATCAGATTTATGAGAAATCTAATCCTTATTTAACAAATATGCAAATATGTCTCCCTGTATAAAGTAGTCAGAGTGAGTTATTACTCATCCACTTTTGTGTGGAGAGCCATATACCTGTATTTGCTTAAGCTCTGATAAGGGATGTTGCTATGGAGACCATGCTAAATAAAATGACATACTGCAAAGTTTGACATTTGGTAATTTTAGCCACATATAGAAAAAAGTAGGCAGCAACTGTGGAATTGAATTTGCTGCATTCTGCATGAAGTAATCTTTGTCAAACCTTACCTTCCCAGGCTTCTGACAGTCACTCATATACAGTGCCATGAAAAAGTGTTTGCCCTCTGACAGAGTTGTTGTTTTTTTTTGCACATTTGTCACTTAAATGTTTCAGATCATCAAACAAATTTAAATATTAGACACGATAACTCAAAGAAACACAGAATGCAGTTTTGAAGTCATGATGGTATTTATTAAAGGAAAAAAGCTATCCAAACTGACCTCTTTGTGACAAAGATTAAGTCATGAATTCACCAATGAAAGATAAAGTAACTGACATCTATCTGTCTGGAAAGGGTTACAGAGCCATTTCTAAAGTTCCATCCAACCATGGAGAAAAAGGTGAACCTTCCCATGAGTGGCCAGCCTACTAAAACTACCCCAAGAGCACAGCAATGACTCATCCAAGAGTTCACAAAGAACGCACATCTAAAGACCTGAAGGACTCACTTGTCTAAGTTAAGGTCAGTGTTCATAACTCAACCATAAGAAAGAGACTGGACAAAAAAGGCAGAGTTCCAAGGCAAAAACCACTACAGACCAAAAGGAACATAGAGGCATGTGGACTGTTGAGACAAAACTTTTTGTAAGGTATGTGTCCCAATACATCTGGCATAAAAGTAACACAACTTTCAGAAAAAGAACATCATACCAACAGTCAAATATGGTGGTTGTAGTGTGATGGTCTGGGGCTGCTTTGATGCTTCAGGACCTGGACAACTTGCTGTGATTGATGGAACAATGAATTCAGCTCTCTAACAAAAAAATTTGAAGGAGAATATCTGGCCATCAGTTTGTGACATGAAGCTGAAGGGCGCTTGGGTTCTGCAGCAGGACAATGATCCAAAATACACCAGCAAGTCCACCTCTGAATGGCTTAAGAAAAACTAAATGAAGGTGTTGGGGTGACCTGGCCAAAGTCCACACTTGAATTTGATTGAGATGCTGTGACCTGACCTTAAAAAGGCAGTTCATGCTCAAAGGCCCTCCAATGTGGCTGAATTAAAACATTATTGCTGCTTAGGATGGCACAACCAGTAAAAGGTTTACCTTTTCACATGGGGCTAAGTAGATTTGGATAGCTTTTTCCCCTCAATCCCCATCACTTAAAAATTGTATTTTGTGTTTACTTGAATTATTTGTCTAATATTTAAATTTGTTTGATGATTTAAAATTTAATTAGTTTAAAATTAAGTGTGACATATGTGCAAAAAATAAGAAATCTGTAAGGGGCAAACTCTTTTTCATGCCACTAAATGTATAAACATGACTTGACGTGTGTTGTGTGGTAAGGCTCAGGGATAGGTGCATCTGTCGGGGGTGATCACCTCCATCAGGGAGCCAGCTGGGCCCCTTCTGAGACATGAGCATCTGACCCTGAATCATGTGCTCCATGGCCTCCAAAAACCAGAGCCTCTCCCCTGCTCAGACTCCCACTGGCCCCATATTAACTCCTTTGACCAGTTACAACCACAGAGGTCTAAAGGGGACAAGTTAAAAAAGTCAGCGTCATTTACATTCCAGAGCCCTTGGAAGCCCCCTTGGCCAGTATTTTTATGCCTGACATTGATCCGGACTTCAAAACCACAACAGAGTCTCACGTTCCTTCCCTCAGCTGACACAAATGATTTGTTGAGATGTGTACTGGGCAGGCGCGAGCACTGACAGGCGGTAACTCCCACCACCACCGAGCAACTTTCCCAGCCCACATCTGAACTGACAGGAGCTGTTTCCCTTTAGCAATGCAAAGCAGAGCTTTGTGGAGCTGCTGCTGGAGCACATGACTGAACACATGAGGAATACTCATCTATTGTCAGACTGTCTTCTCCCATCAGCATCTGTCTTTTGGAAAAATTACAACAACTAGAACAATGTTTTTAGTTGTCTGTGGCTCAAAATTCCAGTTTATTTAATATTTATAAATCTTCACCACTGAGAGGACTTTCATTCTACACAGCATTATTGATTGATGCCTCTATTCTCTGAGATCAAACATAGAAAAATCTTCCTTCTTTTGTGGGATTCATAACAGTGGGCTGTGTGAAATTACAGACTGCAAAACATTGGATGCAAACTTTGAGCATAAATTAAACCAATACTTTCAAATGGTACATTTTAGATGATGACATCACAGCTCAGAGCAAACTAAGCACTTTGAATTAAAGATGACCAGAATTTAAAGTTTTATTTGGCTGATTCACAAGTGCTGAATGCTTAAGGTATCAATATTCAATATTTATTTTTCATTTATTATGTTAAGAATAATTCATACTGCTCTTTTGAGCCTGGTTTTGTAGTTGGCAACAGGAGCAGACAAAAATCTCCATTGTATTTGTAAATTCTCTCTATGTAGGCAAACTTTACTTGTCAGTAAACCACAACCATCGAGAGTACAGCACACAAGAAAGCATGACTCTGTGTATTAGGGAAACCATGTACTGTCTGCATTGGCTCCTTGACCCAAAATTGTAACACAATTGTTTTTTGTTTTGTTTTTTGTCTTTTGCCTGTTTATTTATACCATGACATAACAAACATCTTGTTGCACTTCCTGTTCTTGTTTAAATGTGGTGCAGTCAACAATTTAAGTTTCCTCTTTTCATACAAGGCTCACATCTCTATTTCCCTTTTTTGTCTGCTAATGGTATGATCATGTTCTACTTGCAGTTTATCTTTTTTACACAACTTGGCACATGTAAAATGTTACTTTTACTAAGTGTTGTGTTGTCTTGAGCTATTATATATAACATATATATAACATTTAAGGCTTGTCACACAGCAGATAAATCTGTCCCACAGATAACTACCACAGCGCTTAGAGAGGTTACTCTGAGGAAGAGACTGAGAGTCATCAGATACCCTAGATGGGCATTCAGCTAATCCAAGAGGACATAGAAATCTAACAGACATTGTCTGTTAGATTGTCCGTTGGCTATAATCTTGCATATTTACATATATATGTTCATTAACATGTATTGTCCTTGTTTTAAATAAATAAACTCAAACATGAACCAGAGACAAAAGGAAAGAGTAAAGGAATACCTTATGTAGCTGGTTTAGCCAAAAAGCTGAAAAAGATTTTTTACAAACACAACATTACTGTTCACTTCAAACCTGGCTATACTCTCTGTTAGAAACTGGTCCACCACGACAAGTTGCCCACCCACAAACAGAGCAAAGTGGTCTATGCTGTTCAGTGCAATGAAGAGTGCAGTGATAGGTATGTAGGAGAAACACGTGAGGGCAGCAATGTCCAAATCAGGGAGGCCAGGTAGTTTGAAAGAGGAGTGAAGGAAGCCATCTTTGTTAAAATGTAAAAGAGCAGTGGCTCAGGAGGTAGAGCAGGGTGTCCAAAAAACAGAAGGTTGGCGGTTTAACTCCTGCTCCCTCCTGTTCATACTGTCGTTGTGTGTCTTTGGGCAAGACAGTTCACCCACCTTGCCTCCAGTGCCACAGCTAGGGTTGGGAATTGAAAACCAGTCACACTCGAGAACTGGTTCTAAATTTTACAATCCACCAAAACTGTATTAACCTGACTCCGCCAGATAGAACTGCTCCACAGAACATAGTCTATTTCGCAGTACCATCTGGGAAGGCTCCCATTGAAAGCGTTTGCAAAAGGGAGGCTCCTTCTGTCATAAACTTGGTGTTGATTGGATGAAGCACCGACTAGTATCCGCTTAGCATGAGGTTTCTTTAGCCAATCATAGCAATGACATGACGTGCCACTCTTTGCGCTTCTTTCAAAGAAGAAATACTCTCTACTTCTGATAAAACTATTTCGATAGCAGCGTCAACGCTAACGTCTTTCAGCATAGCCATGTTGAAAACAAGGAGGAGAAGAGAGCGCTTGTTGCTTTCTTCAAATTAAAAACCCGCCTCTACCTGTTAATGCTGCATCATCATTGGTCAAAAGAGTCCGGTGAGTCCACGGTTCGCGACTCAAGCGGTTTGGTTGGCGCGATACAAGATGGATTTACAAGAGTTTTGGAAACTCCCAAATCTCGCGAGAATCCAGCTGCAGCGCAAGGTTAAAACTGTATGCCCTTGACGTTAACAATTCCTCCTATCAATGCTCCTGCTCTCAGTCCCAGCCATATATACAGTCAGAGAACTCATAACTGTCCCTTTTTTCCTATATCAGGAACCATAACGGTGTCTTATGCATTTGTGCGTTATGACGTCAAAGCGATTAGAGCATAGGAAGTAATCGTGAAGAGGAAGAAACGATCTAAAGCTTGGCGTTGGCAATAACGGCAGGGCTGTTATTTCATGTAAAGGTACAAACACACACAACATGCACAACAACTACCCATGGGACTAACTCACAGGAATGCCATCTTTTCGATCAGCTGCATACAACTGCCCAAGCAGCACCATAACCTTCACTGAGCAGAATATTAGTGTTAAATATCAGTAGCGTCTTACAAAAAACAGGTATATTCTACTAAACACTGTTTTATGTATAATATTCTTGCAGTATGCTTTTTAGATAATGACAGGCTCAGGCAGAGTGAAAGCATTAGAATTGTTCATGTTTCCTCTCACATCTGACTCCAGCCTCAGCCCACTCTTTGTGAAGCCCCCCAAATTCTTGAATGGATTTTGCTTGACAATCCTCTCAATGCTGTGGTTATCCCTTTTGCTGGTGCACCTTTTCCTTCCACTCAACTCACCTCCTTGTGGATGGTGTCAAAGACGGTCTTTTGGACATCTGACAATTCAGCAGTCTTGCAATATGGTTGTGTAGCCTACTGATCCAGACTCAGAGACCATTTAAAGGCTCAGGAAACCTTTGCAGGTGTTTTGAGGTAATTAGCCGATAAGGGGGTGACACCATGACTTTCCAATATTGAACTTTTTCACAATATTCTAATATTCTGAGACACTGGGTTTTCATTATCTGTAAGCCATCAATCAATCAATCAATCAATCTTTATTTATGAAGCACTCTTCATACAGTTGAAATGCAACACAAAGTGCTTTACCAAGTTAAAAACAATGCCCCAGCAGCCCCCTCCCCTCATACAGCCCATCACCAGCACCACACACACACACACACACACACACACACACACACACACACACACACACACACACATATATATTACTGTATGGCTGAGCACAGAGGAGCCAGGTGAGGAAACATTATCTCAGGAGCCGTCTGCACCAGGAGCCGATCAGACCCCAGCAGGACACTGACACAGGGCACACAGCCGTGAGCAGACACACCACCCAACGGACCAGTGCCATGGACAGCACCCTGGAGTCAAGGCCGATACAGCCCCTGTTGCAGAGGGCTCCTTCTGAGGAACACTGGAAAATAAAATAATCATCACAATTTCAAGAAATAGAGGCTTGAAATATTTCACTCTATGTGTAATGAATCTATTTAATATATGGGTTTCACTTTCTGCCATTGCCATTGTTTTACCTGCGCAATGCATTCTGGGACGATAACGTCATTCGGCCACAGCTGAGACGAACGTCAAGGCAAAGTTATGTTGTTTTGGGCAACGTTTTCTCTTAGATGGTCTTCAACGTTGGAAACAATGTTGTGTTGCTTTTGGTTGCAATTTTCAACTGAAGGGCAACAAGAACAGCGACATAAGTCTTCACTGCTTTCCAAGTGATCAAAAGAGGAGATTTGAATGGGCTAAAGCCTGCGGACGAGTCCACAGAAGTCCACTGCTACCGGATTACTATAGGGGAATGAGATTGCGATGGCCGTTAGACGTCATTACCCAGAATGCATTGCAACGTCAACAACATTGGCGGAGTACAATGGAAATTAATTTTTCAAAATTTATATAAACTAAACAGTCTTAAGTATTTTTGAGAACATGTTTTTATAGCTGAAGCAAATGTTTATTACACAAGGTCAATTAGTCCAACAAGTCGAAGTTTCCTTTAAGTATTTTCTCCCCATTGTGGGCATCTTGCTGATGCCATGATAGTGTCATATTGCCCTCCTGGCATGTTTCATTTCCTTTAATATTCATTATGCCCTCTTGTTTCAGATTTACTTCCTGCCCTCCTGTGTTTCCTGCCTTTGTGACTGGCCGTTTCCCAATTGCCAGGATCCTTTCTTCGGAGGAGCCTCCTTCAGAGTCAGCTCCTCCAGTGTCAGCTCCTCCCAAGCCAAGGCTGGAGTCCTGCCTTGATACTTGAGAACAAATTGAAAACAGGCTTTGAAGCGTGCGTGTTGCATCACCCCGTCGTGTCACGTAATCGATCACGTGCTTTAAAAACCAACTCCCACAGTGCTGGCAAATACAAAAAAAATAAAAAGTAAAAATGGACAGATGTCTCCAGTTCGTTGCTCTCTTCAAACAGTTTGAAGAAATTGAGTTTGAAAGGGAGCGACAGCATCGTCGCAGTCTGGCACGACAGGCTCTATTGCCTCATACTTTGCTGTCGCCAGAAACAGGTATGTACTGGCTCAACATTTTGGACGTAAATTAACTTAATATTAAAGTATAAAGGTATGGAGTACAAGTAATAGCTTTGAGTTTTTTGGTTTTGGTCCATGTAACATGCTGCCTACCACTAATTATAAAGTGACTGTTGTAATGAATTTGTCTCATGAGTATCCTCTTCTTATGAGTGCAGGTAGACAGCTGCACGACCTCATTAGTGGATTTATCTGTGAGAATGAGGTGTATTGACCACCAGCACTGACCTTGTGGCAGTTGCTTCATGTTAGCACAGGTCACTCAGCATTGATGACCTCCCCACTGTACTTTATTGATGTAGCAGTGTTTTCTATTGATGTAGCTGTGTAAATACTGCTGTGACTATGGTTAACATGCTGCAGATGTTTTCCAGGAATCCCTTGTTTCTCCTCTGGCCTTTGAGGAAAAAGACAATTTAATTGAAACTTGGCTGGTTCCAGAGTTCAGAGTCTGAGTCATGCTTTGGGGAGGAGTGCTTGTATCAGCAGCATGTCCCTGGGACTGGTTTTACCGCCTCCATTGAACAAAAGAGAACGTTTGAACCATATCTAATTGAATTGTGTCAGCTGGTAACACATCCTTCAATTATCCAAATTAGGAAGATAGATGAAATTACATAAAACATATTTTGTAACTGAACAGTTTTAGACAGTGGTGGGCTGTCAGGGCCAGCAAGGCCTTCTCTGCTGCTCAAATTTCATTTGCCTGAGACCTTCAGAAGCCTGTCCCAGCAAGGAAAAGGGTTTGTCCGTCATTTCCAGACAAGCAACTATGAACGGTACCATGGCTCACAGCTTCTGAGAAACGTTGCAAATTGGTGGCATTTTGTTTGGCATCTTTAAATCGCCTTTTTATTTTTAATGTTTGACAGTATCTTTGAACTTAGTTTCCTACTCTTATTTGTGAATGCATGCTTATTGGTTTTAAATGCTCCTGAATTAAGTGTTGCTTGACTAGCCTAAATTGAGGTGATGTTGTAATGTGTAAGTGGGACGTCACTGAAGGCCTAAGCGTGAAATCCATGGCCCGCCACTGGTTTTGGATCATATTTATGTAATAAATTTATAATAATTTTCTCTGCAGCTGAAAAGCATTGAGCCTGAAACCAACTGAAAACCTTCTGCATCAAAAAAGGTCCCTATTGCTTTAATTAATATTATGTTTAAGGTGTGTTTAAATTGCTTTTCAGATATGATGCAAATCAGATGGATAAAAACAATATCTGTTTGTAACCACTCAGATATTCTTTGTACACAAACAAGTCAATGTGAATCACACTTTATTTGGGATCTTAGTAATATTACAAATTCCCCTTGAGTTTACAGTGAAATTAGACATTAAATAATGTGTCATGACCAGATATCTGCTCTTTGCTGATGCTTCTGACACAATCAGCTCAGACCAGCCAATCAGAAGAGTGCTCCTGCTTTTTTGTGCCATGTTCATCTTCTTTAGACTGCACGCCATCCTTTGGACATGTCTAAAAATATAAAGTGCTTTACAACAGTTGCCTCATGCTTCACATCTGGTCTAGTCTTCCTTTATTACTTAATATATATGAAACAAAATTGGTGTGATGTTGATGAATAATAGAAAGCTTGCATGAATACATTTTAAGGCATTTGTCTGAATTCAAATGCTATATACAAAGGCAATAATTTCAACTGCTGTCAACCACAAAAATCTATTCACTGTCACTTCAACTTCTTGAATACACTTGTGTCTTTCTGTTGCCTTTGATACCTGTGTGCGGAGACATTTCCCTCCATCAAAGTCCCAATCTCTCAAACAATGTGTCCCAGGACGAGCTGCACCTGGCAGCCGCACTGGCCCATGTAGCCCTGCTCAGAGTCCCGTGGAGCTCAAACATCAGCACGGCCCGTGACAATGCTGTCAGCTGTTCCTCTGTCAGCTCTATTTCCTTTCAGCATCTGGGGCCAGCAGCGAACAAGCAGCCTTCACATGGGGCTTGTTTCAGTCAGCGGCGGGACATCTGGGAAATGTCTCTCACCAGCTATGTTTTTGACACAGGCTGAGAAACACAGAGCTCCACAGTATAAAATTCAGTTTGTGACTCAAAGGAATGATAAAGGAAGCTAAGGCAGCGATGATCGGTCACAGATTGTAAATGTCATAAAATTCTTTTGTGAGGATTTATAATGAGCTGGAACATGTCTTTCTTAAGTTGGCCTTTCTGTGTCCTCTTTGTGACAACATTGAATATTTAAGGACTACAAAATGTTCTATGAAAGAAATGTTTCCAAAAGCTGCTCCCAATGTGACAAAAATGGATAGGACACTTTGTAGAATATAATACACATATTTCATTCAGTATTATTACTGTAATACAACAATACAATAAATGAAACTGTTCTCATCTCATGGCATAATGTTTGGACGTACAGTCCTATCACATGATCTGCTGATGTTCATTAACCCTCCTGTTACCCTAACATTTTTACCAAATGTTAATTTAAACCTCAAAAAGGATTTTTTTTAACTAAAAGGTTTGTGTCAAGTAATATATGTCTTTGTTGATTTCTTAAATAGTCCTTGAAATAAACCTTTCCCCTTATACATCCAGATTACCTATGGCATGACCATAGACAAATTTGCAAATTACCATGAAATCTCACTGATTGACCTAAAATTGGAAAAATATATACATTTTTGGTATTTTATTTGTTTTATACTATTTATTAGTATATATTTTGTAATTAATAACATTTGTTGTTAGGGTTGTCTTGTTTCTTTGTCATCAAAGCGTACGACACGGGAAAAAACATGAAATGAAATGGAAATATTGATAGTGTCAGCATTCCAAAGGCTTGATGTTGCTTCTCCTTTTGACCTGTATACTCCTGCAAATGAGCAACCCAATAAAGGCTTGCAAGTCAATAACATCAAAGTCTTTTTAACTGTCTCCATAGGCCTTCCTCCCCTCTAAGTTCGATATTTCAAGTATATCCTTTACAATTGATGTTAAATGCTGATTTTATAACTTGGACATGTCAGACAGCATATCTGTTGGGCCCTGAAACCATTTTGATGACACTAACAGCACTAGGTCTACCCTGTCATTCAAGTGGGGAGCAGGACCATGATAACTTTCCATTTTTGGAAGGTAATGTGTCTGCTGGTGATTGAGAGACAACAGGAGAGTTAATACTAGGAGTCTCATTTTCATTTGAGGAGGATGCCTCATAATCAGGGTCCTCCTCAACATTACTGCTCTATGTCACGTTCACTGTCAAAGATCTGTGACAAAATCTCATTGACAGAGAACCTTTGCTTAGAGCCCACAGAGCACAAAGAGAAATGGTTTAGAAAGCTTCTGTGCAAGCTTTTATAAGTTTGCTCCTACCCTGGCAACCATGTGAATTATGTTTTTCCCTCCCCTACGGTGCAAAAAATATCAAAGTTCTCATGACAATTAGCATCCCCCCTACCCCTATGCCATGTGAACAATCAGTGATTCTTGCAATACTATAGGTATGGTTATGTGGGGCTTTTGGAAAATTATACTAAATACATAAAATTATAGTGAATATTATGAAATTATAGCATGTTATAGTGATATAAATATCAACCAAAACAAATATGTGTGTTAATTTTTGATATTTCTCATGATTTAAACAGCTAAAAGATCCTGGGGTCCAATTGACCCCAAGGAACACCGATGCTACAAAATGTTTAGAGGGTATTAAAAAAAAATAACATCATGTTAATTTTATATTTACTGAGTTGTCAGCATTAAATAAGGAAAAGTAATTAAATATATATAAATTTAAAAAAAAAAAGGTAAATTATGTATTAAACATCGAATGGGTTCAAATTGACACCAAGGATAATATGTGGGTTAAGCAAATGGCTTTACTTATTTCTTTTTTTTCCATGTGGTAAGGGTTCAGTGCACCTTTATTTGAAATGTAAGTAATCACATCATTCTTATAACCGTACTCACATGCTTTCAGTGCCACATGTACCTCTCAAAATGAAAAAGCTTACAGTGTTCAGTTTAGTTGCTCAGAGACTCAAAGAAGAACAATATTGATAAAAGGCCAGGGACTTCATACATTTCTCTAGTGAATTATATTTCTCTATATCCAGGATGACTTCCTGACCACTGAAATCAGTATATGACAGCGGCTGCACAAGTGTGATGCAACCTTGAGCATGAACATGAAACCTTTTGTATTTGCTGCTCACACCTGCAGCTCAGTTTTCATGACTCAACACTTTTAATGCACTCTGCTGACCGTGACATTACTAATGGCATGCTGCACTGTGAGCTCCGCTGAGTGCGTTTAGTTACATGCAATGGTCCTGGTTATGAGTCATGTTCTAATTTTAATTATATTTGGGACGCTTACATGGATCATAGACTACCTCCAGGCAGTGACCATCTTTCTGTTTAATTATTTGGAACAGGTGCAGTTACTACTGGGAGAGATGGTTGCTTGACTCTGTCTCATCTACAGTACAATAGCCTGTAAAAGAACCATTTGTGGAAATGACCATATTTTGAGTGAGTGAAGCTTAGACTGCTGGTCAGAATCATCAAAACCTTCACGTTTGTTTTTTTTAAGCCATTCAGAGGTGGACTTGCTGGTTTGTTTTGGATCATTGTCCTGCTGCACAACCCAAGTGCAACTGATGGCCAGATATTCTCCTTCAGGATTTTTTGGTTGACTGCAGAATTCATGGTTTCTTTGATGATCTGAAACATTTAAATGTGACAAAATCATAAAAAAAAACCCAAACAAAACAAAACAAAACAAAACACTAGTCCAAGTAAGTGAACAACAAACACATAACCCATTTGGTAGATGAGCATTTCACAGCGTTGACTAGACTAGATTAGACTTGACTAGATTTTTTAATGAGGCTGACCTTACTTTTTTCTCTCTGTTACTACCTCCCTTTCTGTAATGTTATTTTTTTTTAGTTACAGATGATAAGATGAAAGATAGAGTGTAAAAAATTTGTTTTGCTGGGCTGCAGAGGAGTAGAACTGGGTTTTGCAGTTAGAGAGGCAAAGAAATGCCCTAAGAACGCCACAACTCATAAACTTTTTAGATGGAAGTGAATGCAAATCAATGCTCGATTTTTGGTAATGAACAAGTTTTCTTAAACTCACTGACCTCATACTTATTTTTCTTAGATTTATACTTTACAAAGTCCCTAATAATTTCACAATAATGACTTTGGAGTCAGCTACAAGGACCTTTGACTTTAAACTATATTATAAGTAAGTATTGATGTGTTTAGATGGTATTTTTCACAGCACAGATGTGGTAATGAGCTACAGTCTTTAATAAGCCAAAAAATGTATAACATTTGATTTTAATGGTATTTGCAATAAGGTTCAGCCAATGGAAAATTAAAAGTCCTGTTCCAACAGTGCACTGCTTCCAGTAGAAATAATGGACTGTTGGATCAGTTGCAGATAGTCCAGTAGAGGACATTTGACAAATTTGAGCTCAGCCCATTAAGGAATCACTTGCTCCACTTCTCCTTAAACCAGTGGTTCCCAAACTGTTTATGGCAAGCCTCTTTTGATGATATGGGGAACATTGTAAGCCCCCCACTGAGTTTCCACTGAGTGCACTGGTGCATACTACACACACTCCGATGTTTCCCATAATCCATCAATAAAAGTAATGAGCAGTGATGGTCATTAGACAGTCCAAATAGACCATAATGCTTTGCAACATATCGTAGGAGAGCAGCATGACCATGACATGAATGATCTTTAAACAGTAGGCTACAGAATAGGTTTGAATAAAACAAGTTAGAGGCACAAGTTTGACCGTCTGTGGAAACATATTGGGTCATAAATTGTCATTAATAATTTGTAAAATCACAAATGTTGGTTTACATGAGCTCATACAGACAGAGATATGATAGCTTCCCTCTTGAGGCATAAAATAGTTGTAATAATCCAGTCACTTTTGGTCATTAATAGGACAAGGCTTATTTAATAAAATACTTAGACACATTATTACTAATATTTATATCACTAAGTCTTGCAAGAGTTTTTAACAAAAGTCCATTATCGGCCGAGTTTTGTGGACTTTTTTTTACATACAGCCTAGCCTACGTATAGCCCATACTATAAATACGTATGCCTAAGCATGTATTTGTGTGTTATCTCTGCACCACCTATTAGTATCTTTGATGTACTGTCCAATTAGAATGTCACTTGATTAATTGACATTGATTAGGGCTTATCTTAGACACCTATGACCACCGCCTAGTCAATCAGAATAGGCTCCAAGAATCCCTTGTTGCACTTGCAGTTGGACGTCTGCCATTTTGTTTCCCCTGCTGGTGGTGTAACCATGGTGAGCCCTGTGGAAGAAATTGCTAGGCAAAAACTACATTAAACCTTGTTCATTTGAGCTTTGGGTGATTCTTAAAGTTAGGTGACTAAACGGTCAGGTATTTTGTTGGGGAGCAGAAATCCCTTTGCAGATCCGAAGTCAAGGAGAGCCCAGCACTAGAAAGAAGTTGAATTTTCCAGTCGACTGGATGGCGACAAATGCAAACTTAAGAGTCCTTGTTATCTCTTTGAACAGAAGAGTCCTACCACCTACCACACTATCAAACACATTATATGATCGGGCCCATCGGTCGACCCTTCAGACTTTAACTTGACTATACAACTGGGCTCAGAGACTTTGGAGGGAATATTTTCTTTTTTTCTATTCTGATGTTTCATGCAATTAATGTGAATGTTGACAAAAATTGGTGTGTTGTTAATGCACATTCATCAACTTAAGTCTCTTGGTGTTAGAGAATTTTGGGATCTATTGTAAGGTTATGATGCCCTGAGCCTTGGGCTCTGTCAACAGATAGACTCAGACACCTGCAGGATAACATGTCTCCAACCTCAAGCCTAATCAGCTGAATAACAACTGAATAACAACTCTTTTGTTATTGTACTGTTTGCGTATTGTCCTTCTATGAGGTATTATAAGCTGAGTCCTATGAAAGCATAGGCAGACTTGAGTGTTCAATACTACGCTGTGTTGACTGTTCAACAGTCTCCGGGCCTGTATTTGATGGTAATAACTTCTGCTTAAGACATCCAGACTCTCTTCAGTCCTTTTATGTGGTCCAATACTTCGAAGCTCTAAGGCAGTAACCCAATTCTCTTACACTTGGTGTCACTCATCATGCTTAACTATCAGGCTTCTGCCGATCTTAGCATCTTCTGAAACTGGTCCAAACCTTTAACTAGAAGCTGGCAGGTTATAACCCTACTGCCCTAGCCAGGGTTACATACGCCAGAATCCTGTGACTATTAGTGACAGAAAACAGGCGTGTAGTGTCCGAACAGTTCACTACTTGAGTCACTGTATAATCCTATATATAGATCAGCACAATATTGTGGCTGCTTTCTTATTTGCCAGTATTCCTACTTTGGAGGCGGCTCCTCCAGAGCCCAAGCCAATCCTAAAGTTCTAGTTAGTTAGACTATGATATGATATAAAATCTAATGTTAAGCAAATAAATCCTTTTTTTTTTTAAGTCTGATGTTGGTGAGAGTCTGAAACTGATCCATGGCTCATAAGACTCATAGGGACAAAAACATTTGTGGAGCTGAATAGTTAGTTACATTACATGAAAAAGTATTTGCCGTCCTGATTTCATTAGACAAAGATACCAAGTAAACAGAAAAATGCAGTTTTTAAGTGATTATTTTATTTGTTAGATGAAATGGCTATCTGAACCTACCAAGCCCTATGTAACAAGGCATTGCTGCCTAAGCCTAATAAATGGTTGGTCCTCTCTCAGCTGCAACAACCAAAATCAAGCATTTGAGATAAGTCTTTCACATCGCTGTGGTGGAATTTAGGCCCTTCTTCTTTGCAGAATTGTTTTAATTTAGCCCCACTGGCCTTGTATAGCCACATCATCGCGATCATATTCCAAGTCAGGACTTTGACTAGGTAAGGCAAAGCAGCCCCAGACCATCACACTACCACCATATTTGGCTGTTGTTGTAATGTTCTTTTTCCTGAAATGCAGAGTTACTTCTATACCAGATGTAACGGGACGCACACCTTCCAAAAACGTAAGACTTTTGTCTCGTCAGTCCACAGAATATTTTCCCAAAAGGGGATCATCAAGATGTTTTTTGGCAAAAGTGAGACGAGCCTTTATGTTCTTTTCAGTTGTGGTTTTCACCTTGGAACTCTACCATGGATGCCAATTTTGCCCAGTCTTTTTCTCATGGTTGAGTCATGAGCTCTGATCTTTATTGAGGCACATGAGACCTGTATTTTGGTAGGACAGCCACTCCTTCAGTTCACCACTGTTCCATACTTTCTCCATTCGTGGATATTGGCTCTCACCGTGGTTCGCTGGAGTCCCAAAGCTGTAGAAATGGCCTTGTAACCTATTCCAAAATGATAGATGTCAATTACTTTCTTTCTCATCTGTCGTTTCTTATTTCTTTGGATCTTCTTTGTCTTGGTTTTTGAGATCTTTTAGGTTATTTCACTTTGTCAGACAGGTTCTATATAAGTGATTTCTTGATTCAACAGGTCTTGCAGTAATCAGGCCTGGGTGTGGCTGGTGAACTTGTACTTAGCGTTCCAAGGTTTGGATAGCTTTTTTCCCTTAAAAACAGCTTTTTTTTGTGTTTACTTCAGTTATCTAGGTCTAATATTTAAATTAGTTTGATGATCTGAAAGTGTTAAGTGTGACAAATATGCAAAAAAATAAGAAGTCTAGAAGAGGGCAAATACTTTTTCAGATTACTGTAAATTCTGCATGAGTGACTTTTGAAAGCTGCAGCAACGATCAGGTCGTATTATACACTGAACGTACGTACTATACATTGAAGTGATGTGAACAATGACAACACTGATAAAATCTCACTAACATGCAGTGTTGCAAACTTAGAAACTTTGTCACGATATTTAGCAACTATTCAGAATTCTCTAGTGACTCAAATCTAGTGACTTTCCTTGGTGTTATTGGAGACAGTAGGAGACTTGTTCTCACTCTTCTCAACGAGCAGCTACTGTGTACCTCCCCTGTCCCAAAGCACTTGCAGACGGCCCTATCAGAGCACAGCAGTCCCTGTCAGCTGCAGTCCAGGCAGGAGATGTTTACCCCTCTGCGTCCTGAGCATGGATGTATCATTAGACCAAAAACTCACACAGCCTCAGTCACTCACTGTCACTTGTCCACTGTGTGTGCCTCTCTGTGGCATAACTAACATCTAGCTGGCTCAGTCTAAACTGTACACTCAAAAATACAGGAAGAAGTTGGAATCAAATCCTGAATCCAAAGGCTGGTTGAAGGCGCTTATTGGAGATGACAAACAGGCATACTGCCTGCTTTGTAAGGCTGATTTCTATACCAAACGTAGTGATGTTAAAAAAAAAAAAAAAAAAAAAAATCATACTCAAAGGGCAAAGCCTTATAACAGAAACAGAAACTTTAAAAACTGCATTATTCCTCTCTCCTACAGTGTCCATTAAAGATAAATGCACATGGTAAATAATGCAAATTAGACTGCCACTATTTAGTGACTTCTAGCAACTTTTAGGACAGCAAATAGTTACTTTCCTCACTGAGTAGTTGGAAACACTGCTAACATGAAATGAAACAGAACTGTAGGTTTATTGGGCAAGTGTTGTCAAAATAAAACATTTTCTCTGAACACAGCAAATGTACACTAAAGGAAAATGTCCGCTTTCATCTGCACTTCCTATTCTACCTCTAGTTTTTAAAACACTTGCAGTGCATTGTGGGTAATTTGGAATAAAGCAAGGTTACGGACGATCCACAGATGCATCCTTGGTATTTTGGCCAAACAAAGGACTCATTCGTTAGGAGGAGGTGGGGTTTGGAACCATTTGGAACACATCTTTGTCAGCTGGGTTCCTCCAAAGGGGTCCCCCAAAAGAGTGAATGAAAGTGAAAATGTTTTAGGGTGAATCACAGTCCTTGGATATGAATAATAATCTTAACCTCTTTAAGACTAGGAGGTCAACTCTAAATAGTATTTTAGTGAAACAGCAGCTCTTTCACCTCACCTTCATTCTTCAAACCTTTACACATAGTTAAGCCTACCCTTACCAAAACATTTTCAAGGAGGATTTGCTAGCCCAGATGCACTCACAATTTTTGATTTCTGCTTGACTGATGTTGATTTTTTTTAAATAAATAAATAAAAAGTCTTCATTAGACTCCAATACAGCTGCTCCTGTTTCTCAACACAAGCCACAGAATCAGTGTAATCAGAGGATGTCTGAATAGGGCAGAGTGACAGCTCGCTGAAGTAGGTGACATGTCCCCTCCTCATGACCTTTGTTGCATGTCATCCTTTTACTCTGCTGTCACTCCCCGCTGATGCTGCCCAGCCGAGCAGAAATGTCACCAAAAATGATCAGAAAAACAACTCTGAAATAAGTGCAACGATTCATCAGAGTGCTTCATGTGCCAGGCGTCATATTGAACTATTTTTATTTGCCGGTGGTCGATACATGGGTGACAACAACTGGAAGTGTCTGTCAAAGTGGCACAGACAGTGTATTGTTCGAATTAGCAGAGCTGTATCTGATTTCCTGTGTTGAGGCAGTCATGTGAAGTAGTGGCATATTAATTGGGTTGAGTGCACTTGTGTCAGGGAGAAGTCTACTAGCAAGTGGAGTCAGTCATTAGACAGAGGGCTGTCTGCTAAACGTGTGGAGATAATCTGTCAGCGAGTGGCTGCAGTCGCTCAGCGGGTCATGAGCTGAGTCAAATGGAACAGCCGCACTGCTGTAATGATCCATCCTCTACAACCAGACACCTCCATGCAAATGATTTGGTATCAAATGGCAGAGGATTTTACCATTTAAATACTAATATCAAAGGTGTTTCTTGTTTTATTCAATCAGATAGGGCACTGGCCCGTTGTTGTTACAGTGTGGGGAGCTCAGAGCAAAAGAGATGCTTAGAAAGCAGGCACAGATTCTAGGTTCACTATTTTCTTGCCATTTCAATGAGAAAATTGATTGGAAATGGTGGTGATTCCTAAAAAAAAAAGAAAAAACACAAAAAACAACCTACAAAACAAAGACAAAAGAAACAAATACAAACATATGCATGAAGTACATCCAGTGAATGAATACAGTATAATTAAATAAGAATAAACAATAAATAAATATAAATAGATACCCAGATTAAAAAAAAACAAGACAACATTTAAAATCTGAAAATGTCTGGTGCTTAGTGAGAGATCCTAAAAGGTGACTTAGAGTGGGGCCCTGACAGTTTCAGGATACGGGTTGTTGCAGAAGCAACTAGTTCTACTCTTAAAGGTCCGATATTATGCTATTTTGAACATTATACAGTGTATTTTGGATACATTTAGGTTGCCATATCACGTTTTGCAACATGAAACACACAATAATTATCGGTAACACTTTAGATTACGGCCCGGTACTTCCTGGTTACTTACAGTGTAATTACAGCGTAAGTTCTCTAGTACGTCCTGGTTACTTACGGTGTAATTAAAGTGTAAGTTCTCTGGTACGTCCCATTACTTACGGCGTAATTACAGCGTAAGTACACCGTGTAATTACAGCGTAAGTTCTCTAGTACGTCCCGGTTACTTACGGTGTAACTATAGTGTAAGTTCTCTAGTACTTCCCATTACTTACGGTGTAATTACAGTGTAAGTCCTCTAGTACGTCCCGGTTACTTACGGTGTAATTACAGTGTAAGTCCTCTAGTACGTCCCGGTTACTTACGGTGTATTTACAGCACAAGTTATCTAGTACTTCCCGGTTACTTACAGTGTAATTACAGTGTAAGTTCTCTAGGACATACTGGTCACAAACTGTATTTAAGGGGTATAGCCTGTAATAAAGCGGTATAGAGTGTAGTTAAGAGGTACGGAGTATAAATAAAGGATACAGAGTATATTGATAGACACTGATTTATTTAATCAGCTTTAATCTTACAAAGTGTTATATGCTAAGCCAAGCTGATGTATTTTTCATATAAATGTTTATTGTAAATGTAAAACAAGAAGGCAAAAATAACAGAAATGTATTTCATTCAGATATTTTATTACAAAAATGACACAAGTACAACATGCATATCCATGGATCAATATTTGTTCATAACACAGAGCATTTACAATTCAAGTACCAGTACTTTTAGGCGTAATTACGGCCTTAGTCCCCCTTAATTAAGGGTTAATTAACCGTGCAACCGGGCCGTATTCTAAAGCGGGACTTTCGCCTTAGTACCGGTACTATCAGGGGGACTTGGGCGTAATTACGGCCTTAGTCCCCCTTAATTAAGGTTTAACTAACCGTGCAACCGGGCCGTATTCTAAAGCGGGACTTTCGCCTTAGTACCGGTACTATCAGGGGGACTTGGGCGTAATTACGGCCTTAGTCCCCCTTAATTAAGGGTTAACTAACCGTGCAACCGGGCCGTATTCTAAAGCGGGACTTTCGCCTTAGTACCGGTACTATCAGGGGGACTTGGGCGTAATTACGGCCTTAGTCCCCCTTAATTAAGGGTTAATTAACCGTGCAACCGGGCCGTATTCTAAAGCGGGACTTTCGCCTTAGTACCGGTACTAGCAGGGGGACTTGGGCGTAATTACGGCCTTAGTCCCCCTTAATTAAGGGTTAATTAACCGAGTCTTGGCAATATTTGTAGCCGATACTAACACTCTCCTGAAAACCAGAAAGTGTTCTCTAATCTTTTGTTTTCCCACAGTGAAACAAGAACAAGCAGTGAATACAAACTGAGAAAAAAGGACCAATGCTTAGCTCAACTTACTCTACTGCAGCCTGCAACCTCTTGACGTAGTATCATTCAAATTGTAGCTGCGACTACTGCTACTGCTACTACTAGTGCTTCTTTTACAGTAACCCTGTTGTCTATATGAACGAATGCAGTTTGCACAATGTAGTTTTGATAACAACACTTCACATAAACTGAACAGTTAGACATCAGGAAATCTATAGACTGAAAAGGTAAAATCATCCAAGGATCCATCCTCTGCTCCTGCTCTTTGGACCACTGCACAGAGGTAAGAACAAACAGAATTAGTTTGCAAATAGAAGCATGGTGCATTAACATGTCACCAATAATGACTACTCACATTCATTTGTGTTGCCGTTGCCGTCTTCGTGTCATCACCAGGTGGGTATTGGGACAGGGTGACTTCAAGCCTAGTAGATTAAAAAAAAATGTCAAAATTAACACTACCACTGCAGCAACCACAAAATGGCGGCGGTTTCCACAGGCTGCAAGCGAATACATGCTCGAGATGTGCTCTTGAACCTTACACATGTTCACCTATGCATTTAAGCATTAAAGTACAAAAATATTCAACATTCATAACTCACTTGATTGATCGTCTTTATATACAGCAGGCAGTCTCCTCGTGGTACGTTCACTCCTCGTTTTTTTCATTTGGTTAGCATCCTGTTCGCTAGCTTGTAACACTTGCACTTACCGCACACGTTCACTTTACTTTATTCTTTCAAAGGTTATTTTTACTTTAACTGTTTTCCTGTACGCCATTCTGTGGAGTAGCCACCGGGTCAGCATCAAATACAAACAGGCAGATAATTTAAGCTTCATTTCTCCAATGTGCTTCTATTGCCATGCCGCAGGAATTTCTTTGCTGCTTCCGCCTGGGTGCAAGGTGTGCTCTCTGGGGAACATGCGCCATCTCCTGGCAAATTACGTTGTTGCAAATACATCCATTTGTCTTGCTTGCGTGCACTGCCTGCCCGCCTGCCTGTTTATATTGCAGTAAATGTCACACTACAATTTTCACTACTAACTAATTTAAAAGTTTTTATTTAAACACACATACAGCAAAAATAAACAAAAAAACAACAACAATATTTTATAAACAGGAACAATAAAAAACACAAGCAAACAGAAACACACCAAAATAATAATAATCATCATCACCATCATCATAAAAATAAACCTATCTAAATTTATTTAGAGTTTTTTCTCTGTTTTTAGCGACATAATTTTTTTCTTTAGTTCCTTGTCCGTATTGAGGGACCGCTGGAGATCTCTGGCGTATCCGCTGAGCGTTATTACCGCTTGAAAACCAGGGTATGTTGATTTGGTTTTCTTCGCAACCAGTATGACCTGTTAAAATCATACACAGTGTACTCAATTCAATGTTTGGGGTGGTTCAGTTTCAGGTGGGTCATTACAAACAAGAAAAATTCTTGCCACCTACGGAAAGACAAAGAATGCTACTTTGGCGCTCCGACGACACGCCGTGGATGCCACGTCGTTCAGACTCACCGGTTTGTAATGACCCACCTAAAACCAAATCAACATACCCTGGTTTTCAAGCGGGAATAACGCTCAGCGGATACGCCAGAGATCTCCAGCGGTTCCTCAATACGGACGAGGAACTAAAGAAAAAAATTATGTCGCTAAAAACAGAGAAAAAACTCTAAATACATTTAGATAGGTTTATTTTTATGATGATGGTGGTGATGATGATTATTATTATTTTGGTGTGTTTCTGTTTGCTTGTGTTTTTTATTGTTCCTGTTTATAAAATATTGTTGTTTTTTTGTTTATTTTTGCTGTATGTGTGTTTAAATAAAAACTTTTAAATTAGTAGTGAAAATTGTAGTGTGACATTTACTGGAATATAAACAGACAGGCAGGCGGGCAGGCAGTGTACGCAAGCAAGACAAATGGATGTATTTGCAACAACGTAATTTGCCAGGAGATGGCGCATGTTCCCCAGAGAGCACACCTTGCACCCAGGCGGAAGCAGCAAAGAAATTCCTGCGGCGTGGCAATAGAAGCACATTGGAGAAATAAAGCTTAAATTATCTCCCTGTTTGTATTTGATGCTGACCCGGTGGCTACTCCACAGAATGGCAAAACAGTTAAAGTAAAAAATAACCTTTGAAAGAACAAAGTAAAGTGAACGTGTGCGGTAAGTGCAAGTGTTACAAGCTAGCGAACAGGATGCTAACCAAATGAAAAAAAACGAGGAGTGAACGTACCACGAGGAGACTGCCTGCTGTATATAAAGACGATCAATCAAGTGAGTTATGAATGTTGAATATTTTTGTACTTTAATACTTAAATGCATAGGTGAACGTGTGTAAGGTTCAAGAGCACATCTCGAGCATGTATTCGCTTGCAGCCTGTGGAAACCGCCGCCATTTTGTGGTTGCTGCAGTGGTAGTGTTAATTTTGACATTTTTTTTTAATCTACTAGGCTTGAAGTCACCCTGTCCCAATACCCACCTGGTGATGACACGAAGACGGCAACGGCAACACAAATGAATGTGAGTAGTCATTATTGGTGACATGTTAATGCACCATGCTTCTATTTGCAAACTAATTCTGTTTGTTCTTACCTCTGTGCAGCACAATCTTGCCACGCAGTGGTCCAAAGAGCAGGAGCAGAGGATGGATCCTTGGATGATTTTACCTTTTCAGTCTATAGATTTCCTGATGTCTAACTGTTCAGTTTATGTGAAGTGTTGTTATCAAAACTACATTGTGCAAACTGCATTCGTTCATATAGACAACAGGGTTACTGTAAAAGAAGCACTAGTAGTAGCAGTAGTAGTAGTCGCAGCTACAATTTGAATGATACTACGTCAAGAGGTTGCAGGCTGCAGTAGAGTAAGTTGAGCTAAGCATTGGTCCTTTTTTCTCAGTTTGTATTCACTGCTTGTTCTTGTTTCACTGTGGGAAAACAAAAGATTAGAGAACACTTTCTGGTTTTCAGGAGAGTGTTAGTATCGGCTACAAATATTGCCAAGACTCGGTTAATTAACCCTTAATTAAGGGGACTAAGGCCGTAATTACGCCCAAGTCCCCCTGCTAGTACCGGTACTAAGGCGAAAGTCCCGCTTTAGAATACGGCCCGGTTGCACGGTTAATTAACCCTTAATTAAGGGGGACTAAGGCCGTAATTACGCCCAAGTCCCCCTGATAGTACCGGTACTAAGGCGAAAGTCCCGCTTTAGAATACGGCCCGGTTGCACGGTTAGTTAACCCTTAATTAAGGGGGACTAAGGCCGTAATTACGCCCAAGTCTCCCTGATAGTACCGGTACTAAGGCGAAAGTCCCGCTTTAGAATACGGCCCGGTTTGCACGGTTAGTTAACCCTTAATTAAGGGGGACTAAGGCCGTAATTACGCCCAA